>JAUMHN010422803.1:0-13076 GCA_032360265.1 Heliamphora ciliata
ATTAAATGTATGTCCGCTCAGAACAGCACTCTGTTTAGGACTAAAGACGGAGCACTTCACACCGAGCAATCAAAGAGTCCGGGCCTATGACAACACAAGAAGGGACGTACTAGGGCTAGTATCATTCGCAATATCAATGGGGCCCTTGGAAACATCGGTCGAGTTTCATGTACTTGATGTACTGACATCTTTCAACTTGTTGTTGGGTAGACCCTGGTTGCATGACCAAGTGTCCAGGCTGAACCATCGACTCTCCATTAGAAACTAAAACTGATAAGAAATGAGACGGTTCTAACTATTCACGGAGAAGACAGCATTCATCCCTTAAGGGGAGGAGAGGGCTCAACTTTGTTAGAAGTACAGCACGGTGAAGGTGATGTATCGCTCAGTGGTTTTCAGTTCGACGAAGCCTAGGCTGCCTAGGCTGTACAGATGTTATTGAATAAAGGAAGAAATGTACATCAACCCGCGGGCAGTAACAATGATGAGGCAAAGGTCCTTTTTCCCTGGTATGGGATTAGGGTGTAAGTAGGAGGGTGTCCCGGAATCCATCCAGGTATTGCCGACTTCACACCGTTTTGGTCTTGGGTACGAGCCAACAGAAGAAGATTTGGAAGGGCCTAAAAAGGGACAGAAGGCCAATTATTCTAGAACGCTCAATGAAGAAACCAATCAAAGGTTGCCAGGGCTGGAGATCTTTTTTGACCATCAGTTGTCTGATACAGAAGAGGAAGAAATAGTGAAAGAGGAAGAGAAAGAGGAGAAGATTCAAGTGGAAGACTAGGCCGACAAGCTTGACTGAATTGACATGGGAGCGTTGTTCAATGAAAAGATGGCACAACTGCACGTAGCCGATTCAGACTGCTTCATGATGGGCTTTAGTGCGCCAACTGTCTGCACCAATCTCATTGTCAACGCGGCTACAAAGGAAGTGAAGAACTAGACCTTAGAGTCTTGTGGTGTACATGATGTCTGTTCCGAGTCCAAGTCTGAGTCTGAGTCTGTTGTTGAGGGCATGTCTGTTTGTGCACCCTCCCTATTTAGGCTTTCGAGTTTGTAATTCCTTCTTCTTTCAATGAAATGAACGAAATTTTTGGTTATTCTGCTTTGTTTGATTTATTTCATATGCTGTCCGATGAATTTGAATTCGACGGGAATATCCCCAAAGAAATAAAACTTTTAATAATAAGAGAAGAAGAAATGTGTGCCCAACCAATAATTAAAGAAACTTTGTCAATAAATCTGGGTAATGAAACTAACCCGCAAAGTGTACAAATTGATTCTTCCTTATCCTTAGTTGAACAAAAATAATTAATAACTTTATTAAAAGAATTCAAAGATGTATTTGCATGGCCTTATGAGAATATGTCCAGAATTGATCTTGACATTGTCCAGCACCATATCCCCTTATACCTTGATGCCAAATCGGTCAAACAAAAATTGAGACGGATCCAGCTAAAATGGGCTCTAAAAATCAAAGAAAACAGGTCAACGCCGGATTCCTGATGGTGACCGAGTACTCGAAATGGGTAGCCAGTATTGTGCCAGTTTTAAAGAAAGACGGTCGTATCCGAGTCTGCGTGGATTTTTGGGATCTCAACAAGGCTAGCTCGAAAGACGATTTTTCTTTACCGCACATCGATGTCTTGGTAGACAGTACAGCGGGGCATGCCTTATTGTCATTTATGGATGGCTTCTCCGGGTACAACCAAATTCTGATGGATCCCGAGGACAGAGAGAAGACGACATTTATCACGTCTTGGGGCACCTATTGTTATCGTGTGATGCCGTTTGGCTTGAAGAATGCAGGGGCAACCTATCAAAGAGCTGCCACCACTTTACTGCATGACATGATACATAAAGAGGTCGAAGTGTACGTGGACGATATGATAGTCAAGTCCAAGGATCGGGATGACCACATTATAGCACTGCAAAAGTTCTTCGAAAGAATTCAAAAATATAAGATGCAACTCAACCCACAGAAATGTGCCTTTGGAGTTACTGCTGGAAAGATACTCGGATTTATGATCACTCAACGAGGCATTAAAGTAGATCCTTTCAAGATCAAGGCAATCTTGGAAATGCCTCCTCCAAAGATCGAACAAGAAGTCAGGGGCTTTCTTGGTAAGATACAATTCATCAGTCGGTTCATTGCAAAACTGACAACTACCTGCGAGCCGCTCTTCCGTCTACTAAAGAAAGGAGTCAAGTTCGAATGGGACCAAAAATGCCAAGATGCCTTCGATGTCGTGCGTCAGTACTTGTAAAACCCACTTGTTCTAGCTCATTCCGAACCTGATAGGCCACTGATCCTCTATTTTTTAGTGACTAATTCAGCTATGGAAAGTATGCTGGCACAAGAAGGTGAAATTGGAATCAAAAAGGCTGTTTACTACTTAAGCAAGAAGATGACAGGGTCAGAAATACGATACACACCACTGGAAAAGACATGCTGGGCTTTGGTTTGGGCTTCCTGAAAACTGAGGCATTATATGCTGTCTTTCACAATGAATATCATCTCCCGGATGGACTCGTTGAAGTACCTGTTTGAAAAGTCAGCATTAACAGGAAGGTTAGCTCGGTGGTTGTTTTGTTATTAGAATTTATCCTCAGATACGTCACCCAAAAGTCAGTCAAGGGTAGAGTAGTGGTAGAATTTTTGGCCGATCAACTAGTTGAAGGGGGTGAGGACACAGAGTTTCAATTTCCTGACAAACATCTGATGAAAGTTGGGGATGACAAGTGGACTCTATATTTTGATAGCGCATCCAATCAATATGGCTATGGAATAGGAGTCCTTCTTGTGACTCCTGACAAATCCCACGTCCTTTTGTCATTAAAGCTCAAATTTGAAATTACCAACAATCAAGCTGAGTACGAAGCACGTTTAGCTGGATTGGATGCAACCTTAGAACTAGGGGCAAGAAAGCTGAAAGTCATCGGAGATTTAGCACTGGTGGTTTCACAAGTGAGAGGAGAATGGAAAGTCAGGGACTTAACCTTGATTCTCTATCATCAAGAGCTAGAGAAGCTAATACCATGTTTCAAATCAGTGATCTTCATTCATGTGCCGAGACTATAGAACAAGTTTGCCGACGCGCTTGCCACCCTAGCATCCATGATTGACATACCGCCTGGGGTTCGAATGAGGCCTTTGATAATTGAATAGAAAAGAAAATCGGCATACGAGACGACGGCCGCCATCGAGGAAAGCACTGACGACCTTCCATGGTACTTTGACATTCAGAACTTCGTGGAGAAAGAAAATACCCCAACTTTGCTAGCAAAAAGGACAAAAGGGTGATACGACGATTATCCGCACAATTTTTCATTTGCGGTGGTAGACTATATAAATGAGGGCATTCTTGTGTCAATAAGCTGCGTGTAAACACTGAAGAAGGCCAAGCATTGATGAAAGAGATCCACACGGGAGTTTGTGGGCCACACATGAGTGGAAACGTGTTAGCCAAGAAGATCTTGCGACAAGGGTACTTTTAGATGACAATGGAGATAGACTATATACAGTTCGTACGAAGGTGTCATAAGTGCCAGATTCACACAAACCTTATGCACGTTCCTCTATCTCAACTGTATAACCTAACATCACCATTGCCATTTTCAGTATGGGGCATCGATGTGATTGGCAAGGTAACACCAAAGGCATCAAATGGGCACGAGTTCATCCTAGTGGCCATTGACCACTTTACCAAGTGGGTGGAAGTCGCCTCTTACTCAATATTGAAAGCCTCTCATGTTGCTAAGTTTATCAAGCAAAACATCATTTATCGGTATGGAGTTTACCATGAGGTCATCTCAGACAATGGCTCGCATTTTCAAGAGGAGGTCTTGGATCTTTTTTAGGAATATTGGATAGTGACTCATAAGTCCTCACCATATCGGCCGCAGACCAATGGATTAGTTGAGGCAGCAAATAAGAACATCAAGAAAATCCTGCAAAAGACGATCAACTCACTTAAGGATTGGCCCAAACATCTACCATTTACACTTTGGGGATACAAGACGTTGATCAGAACTTCAACTGGAACTCCGCCATACTCTTTAGTATACGAGATGGAAGCCGTGCTTCCTATCGAGGCGAAAATCCCTTCACTAAGTGTAGTGGCCGAGGCTAGTATTTTAGAAGCAGAGTAGCAGAAGAACCGGGTGGAAGAGTTACTTTTGTTTGATGAAAGAAGACTTCAGGCTCTGTTTCATGTACAAGGATATCAAAGGAGGATAGCTCGAGCGTTCAATAAAAAGGTCAAGACCCGGGATCTTAGAGAAGGAGATCTGGTTCTCAAGGAAATCAAAGCTCCTATCTTTGACCCGAGGTACAAGTTCAAGCTAAACTGGTCCGGACCGTTTCTCATCAAGACCATCATGACCGGTGGTGCAGTCATCATTATGGATTTAGATGGCAATGTGTTTTCTACTCCAGTTAACCTCGATCAACTCAAAAAGTACTATCCTTGAGGTAAAAATAAAAAAAAGTAAAAGCTCGCTGAGTTGAAAATCAAAAGGCAACTCAAACAAAAGTTAGAAGAACTTGTAAGGCCAAAAACCCGAAAAGGCGATCTTGACAAAAGTTGGGGCATCACAAAATGAGAGCGTCAATATCCGAGTACAAACCGAGCCTGAACTACGTCATGACCTGATTCCATCTTTTTGGGATACGTAGGCAGCTTCTTTTAAGAAGTCCGGCCACATTCTTTATTTTTAACCATCTTTGAATCTAAGTAAGAGCAGTGTAAATTAATTTTTAAAATTTTGATAATAAAAACTTTGGATAAATTTGAACCATCTTAAATATAAAGTGAGAGTTTTTCATTACTTTAATTAGAGCTACGATGTTTTTAAAGGGATGGCACGCAAGTCCCAAACTCCACAAACAAAAGAAGAAAGCTATGAAATCTTCAAGACGAAGCAGAATGCCTCAAATCCTTCTCCTTTTTGCTGCTTGTTTTCTTTCTTCTTTATCTTTCTTCTCCTGATCCTGCATCAGCTATGTCTTGTACTAAGTAGAAAGCTTGGGACATTGCAGCTTCTGCATTTTCATACGTGAACGAGAGGGCCATTCATCCTGATACAGTGTTAGAAATGGAGCCCGCAGCGCAGATGAGAATAGACGACCTCGGATACTAGGAAAGATGATCTGACTGCGACTGAATTACCGAATGATCCAATGGGGGTAATAGAAAGTAGTCTGATGCAGACCAATCAGTAAGACACCAGGGTGATCGATAGTAGTCAGAGTCATGGGATCCGCCACCAGGGGCACTGCCAAGTAATATCTAGGCCAGTAGAGATGAGAGGTACTATCGCCAGGCTGTCTCGGTGTTACATATCTAATAACAGGGGTGGTAAAGGAAAGCTGCAGCACTGTGTTTATCAGTAGGTGATTTTTGTACAAGGTTTACCTCTCCATCAGCTAGAACTGCAACAAGAGTTAGAACAGTGAAGGAAAAGCCTTATAATATGACAGAAGTCTGATAAAAGTTTGAAGTTTACGTGAAGAAGTAAGGGGCTGCTGTAGCGTTGGGATTTAGGGGTTTTGAAAAATGGTCAAAAGAAATATGAAAATTCAAAGATGTTTGAAAAATATTTTAACATCTTGAAAACCAACCTTTGAAAACCCGTTTTTTTTATTGAAAATGGAGTCGCCACTTAGTTTTTGAGAAAAACTAATAAAAACAAAAATGGCTACTGATCTTGAAAACGTTAACCAGATAAAGAGAGTTCGGGGGCTAAGGTACGAATCGGGGAAGGTGTTAGGCACCCCATTCGCCCAACCATAAGATTGGCATCTACTAATCATCATTAGTTCTTTAATAGAATTTCTCAAATGCATGCACATAAAGAAAATGGAGGCAAAGAGAGAACATCCAAAATTAAATATGAAAAATACATAAGATACGTACATAGCACTCCAACAAATAAGGCAAGTAGAAAAAAAAATCCTAAGTTCTACGGCATACAATTTCTATCTAAAGAATACATAGAACACACCCGCATATAATTTTACAAAAATAACCTAAACTATCATGGTTTGCATAAAAGAACAAAATATAGTTGAATATGCTAAAATTACTCGAACATGAATTGTAGGTAAAATAAGCTAAACTATTCTAAACATGCATTTTCAAGAGAATAACCAAAACATTCAGCAATATTAACATGATGAATTAGTAAAAAAAATGAGAAATAAAAAATAAAATATGCATAAAGAAGGACTCCTAAAAGAAAGTTTATAAAAAGAAACTTATAAAAAAGGGTTTTAGAAAATACTATAAAAAAAATTCTAACTATTTACATTTTAAAAGAGAAAAATAAAGGGAAGAAAAGAAAATTATACCTAAAAATAAAACTTAGCTTAAGAGACTTTTTATGGTTTTTTTTTGGGTTTAATAATAATAATAAAAAAAGATGAGATAAAATATTATGAAAAGAAAATAAAGCTTTAAAAGAAAGAAAATGGAGTCTTAGTATTAGAGAACATAAAATTGACAATAAAAGAAGATAAAGTGCTATATTAAAAGAAAATGCTAGAAAAATAAATTAATACAACAAGACCACTAGAGCATTAAACTAATGAAAAAAATTATGCATTAAAGAGAAATTACATTAATGCTAGAAGAAAATAAACATTTAAGAAAAGAAAATGGACCAGTAAACTAATTATTATTAGAAAATAAAATAAAATGTTATTGAGATGAAATTTAGATTAAAAAGAGAATTAAATGCTAGAACATTAAATTAATGTAAAGGAAAGAAAAATAAATAAAATGCTAGAATTTAAATAGATGTAATATTGACAATTATAACAATTTTTATGTAAGTGCCTTAATTAGAACAATTAACAATATTAACAAGTTGTAATTGTTATGAATGTTGACACTATTTAATGATTTGATTAAACTTAATTCAAATGAGCAAACAAATAAACAAGTAAGCTAAATGAAAGGAAAAGCTAGAACATAAATAAGGCAATTAATAAGTAAAGCAAAAACGTAATGAAATGAAATATATAAATTGAAATTGAATTTTTAACCTGATCACTCCAAAAGAGAGAGAATGGAGTTAGAATGATCGAGGTTCTAAACGAGATACCTAGATTGGAGGGGAATCCTCAAGTCGGGAATGTGCTTCAACGGTCAAATCCTAGAGTAGTGATCCAAGCAAAACATCAACGTTGGTCGGCGGTTCGGCAGGGTTTCGGCGTCGGAGCTCGGGATCGCTCGATATATCGGCAGAGTCTCTCTCACTCAAAATTCGTACTGAAAACGTACGCTAGGGTACGATATTTATAGAATTCTTCGACCAATGAGATGTTGCCACGTTTGAGGACACGTCAGGCTATTTGAAGTTGGCGGTCGCCCCAATGTAAGTTGGCGGTCGCCATGTTTGTGGAAGGTTCTACAAAGTTCTATGACGGTCGCCACAATGGAAATTGGCGGTCGCCATGATGAAAGGTGGTGGTTGCCACTTTTGGCTTGGGTTTTCACAAAGTTCTATGGCGGTCGCCACAATGAAAGTTGGCGGTCGCCTTACTTGGGCAGCAAGTTTTGATGGTTCGTCAATATTTTATTGGTTTAAAAGTTTCAGGTTCAAATACCGAGCTTGGATCACTTCCCGAGGATTGTATCGAGGTACTATTCCACCTGTTTTCATCATCAGATTCACTTAAGATTGGGTGGGGTCAAATTGGGGTGTCTACAGCAGCCAGTAAAAGTAGCGGTCTCACCACGATGAACGGCATCTAGACCCAGCTGTGTCTCGGCAAGGACAAGTGGTACAAAGTTCTTCCCCATCCACATCTGGCTAGCAATGTCAACTAATGCACAGCTAACCCGCCTATCAGAAGGGACAAGATGATACTGGGCAGGAAAATAGAAGCAAAAAGGATAACGTCGCCGCAGCTGAATGTCGAGGTCACTAAGGTCATCAGTAGGATGGAATCTGTCAATGATCCAGGATATGTCAAGACAGTCATCCTGTGTCAGAAGAGAGGCCTCCATCGTACATAGACCACAAAGCTGTATCACCTGCTAACGGGTTGAAAGAAAGAAAGTGGAAACCACAACGGAGCTTCGAGGAGCCAAATCCAAAATAGTAGCAAATTCCTACACAGTGGGGCATAGCTCTTCAAGGTCGAATCGAAAGACGTGGGATTGCGGGTCCCATAACTGAGCAGCCGCTTTCAGTAGAGGCCCGTCAATCTTTATGGCTATAGGAGGAAATAAGGAGTTGATGCCGAAAATAGAAAAGTTTAAACGTTCGATATGGGAGAATGCCTCAATCCATGAAGAAAGGGGGTTAGCCATCTGGGTCAGAACAACAGAAAATGGGGTCTCCAGGGTTGTATTTATAAAGCGAGAAAAGGCTAGAGATTGAAAAAGCAAAAAAAGTACCACCAAAATGGCTACCGCCACCTTGGAGTAGGCGATCGCCAACTTGGAAGGGAACCGTACAGTGACATTATCCCTTTGACCAGGAGATCGCCATGTTGGAACTGGCGACCAGAAGAAGAAGACACGGCCCTAGAGCGACTCCGAGGGGAAGAGACGGACCCCCCCGAGAACCACGACCTCGGGCAGGGGCAGGTGAAGGAGCAGTAGCATGCGGTGGTACTATGCCAGCAGCTGGTACTAGAGGCAGTCAGAAGAAAACAAGGATCAGAACAGAGTACAGAAAAAGTGTAAAAAGGTTAAAAGAGGTTGTGAGGACACTTACTATAGCCGCTGGAGTAAAAGTAATACCGGCCGCTCGGATAGCGGCGTTAAGCTGATGGATCAGTGCTCTCTGACTTGTAAGGACCAGCAGCAGATGATCTAACCACGCCTGATTAACCTGTAGAAAGAAAGTGAGGCAGTTTAAGTAAGCAAAACAAAGAAAGCAACCAACTGAATGGAGAAAGGACAAAGACAAACCTGACTGAGCTCGGCCTTGAACTCAAGTGCTGGCAGAACGGGAACCGGCAGAAGGAAGGGGTAGCTGTATGCTACTGTCTGAATCTCCCATGGCATCTCTGGACGTTTCATCCCACCAGCAACATCAGTAGTAGCTTCGGCAGTAGCAACTTCAGCAGCACCGGCATTAGCATCCTCCTGTGCCCATCCCCTCCTTTTGTCACCAAGGGCAGCCGGACCAGGACCTAGTGGTCCTAATAGATGGGCTCGGGCCCAGGCCGTGTAGTCCCCCTCTGGTACTAGCAGCTCTACAGCATGCATCCCCACCAGCTCCAAAAGAAGATCTACCCGGCTCAGGTGATCGGTCCGGCGCATACAGGTTGGAGGGACCACAGCGATTCGAAAGTGATCTAGGCCAAGTGACTGGCGAACCACCCGATCTCCTAGATAATACTCCCGTCTGAATGAACCCTCCAATAAAATCCGTCTCGAAACGAGATCTCGACTGCGCATCAGATCTGCGCCGGCCCGATCCTCCACATCATGCTAAACATCCCAATGAACCTGTAACAACTCAAAGTACAGTAGAAAGCAATAAACAAAGAGCGGTAGATACAGTATAATAAGTCAGCCAGTATACAATAATCAGTATGCAGAACAGAGAACAGTACGGTACAGTGCAGTACAGTGCAGTGAGCAGTATAATGCAGAATACAGTGTACAGTATAAGAAGCAGTGAGTTAAAATACCTGATCGGGGGTTAGCCAGTCCAATGAGACCCAGAACCGGTCGATGTCCTTCCCCCCGGCCTTCTTCCCCTTCAGTCCTCGGGACCACCGAGCTGCTCGGGGAATGACTAGAGGGTCTGCTGCAGAGTTCGCCGGGACATGAAGCCCGAGAAACTCATAGGTCCACAATTGCAAAGAAGAAGATGTCAGCCAGCAAATAATGAATAACAAAGAACGGAAACGAATTAATGGAATAGTGCAGAAGCAAAATCATATCTCCTAGACCCTCTAGTATCCCCCGATGCTGAGCTATTGGGAGAACCGGGTCAGTGTCTGCATGAAGCCGTAGAGTGTAGCAAGAGCGGCATCTCCCCAGTCGTATGAGGTGACCTGGTCAAGACGAGCCAGGGCGCCCAGATAATGCAAATGAACGGTGTTCTCCTTATTTGAAAATAAGGAGGTGCCAAACATGTATATCAAAAAGCCCCGGGCGATCCACTCAAAATGACGGGGCTTGGTGCAATGAAAATGTTTGAACCGCTCGAAGAACTAGGTATATCGGACCCGGTCTCTGTCCAAATGTGCTGGAATGGTCCCAACGAAGTACATCAGTGGGTCGGTGGAGCGAGCAATGATCGGATCGAATGGAATAAGGGCATCTCCAACCCGGATGCCAGTGAAGAAAGCGAAGTCGAGAGGCGTCAAGGTAGCCTCAAAGGTGGTGAAATGGAAGGTGTTGGTGGTATCCCACTGCCGCTCCGCCAGAGTTGTCAACCATACCCGATCATTACTCGTCCTACCCATTAAGGGTATGGAATGAGCAAAATCGGAGGCGTCAACATAAGCCCGGATGGGAGCAGGGAGGGGATCATACCACTCCAACACCTCCCCGGAGGCAGACCCCCCGAAGCCTCTAACATAGTGACTAGCCTGAAAAGAGAAGACAAACAGAGGATATATAAAGAGCAAATTAAGCACATAAAATATGCAGCAGATAACCAAAAACAATAAAAAACCCTAGGTTCGTGTGTAAGTGACAACCCTTCGGTTCTTTCAAGCACTAGAAAACTGGGCACCTTAACCCTAGGTTCGAGTATAAGTGACGACCCTTCGGTTCTTTCAAGCCCTAGAAAACTAGGCACCCTAACCCTAGGTTCGTGTGTAAGCGACGACCCTTCAGTTTTTTCAAGCCCTAAAAAACTAGGCACCCAAACCCTGGGTTCGTGTGTAAGTGACGACCCTTCGGTTCTTTTAAACCCTAAAAAACTAGGCACCTTAACTCTCGATTCGTGTGTAAGTGACGACCCTTCGGTTCTTTTAAGCCCTAGAAAACTAGGCACCATAACCCTAGGTTCGTGTGTAAGTGACGACCCTTCGGTTCTTTCAAGCCCTAGAAAACTAGGCACCATAACCCTAGGTTCGTGTGTAAGTGACGACCCTTCGGTTATTTCAAGCTCTAGAAATCTAGGCACCCAAACCCTAGGTTCGTGTGTAAGTGACGACCCTTCGGTTCTTTCAAGCCTTAGAAAATTAGGCACCCTAACCCTAGGTTCGTGTGTAAGTGACGACCCTTCGGTTCTTTCAAGCCATAGAAAACTAGGCACCCAAACCTTAGGTTCGTGTGTAAGTGACGACCTTTCGGTTCTTTCAAGCCCTAGAAAAGTAGGCACCCTAACCCTAAGTTCGTGTTTAAGTGTCGACCATTCGGTTCTTTCAAGTCCTAGAAAACTAGGCACCTAAACCCTAGGTTCGTGTGCAAGTGACGACCCTTCGGTTCTTTCAAGCCTTAGAAAATTAGGCACCCTAACCCTAGATTCGTGTGTAAGTGACGACCCTTCGGTTCTTTCAAGCCATAGAAAACTAGGCACCCAAACCTTAGGTTTGTGTGTAAGTGACGACCCTTTGGTTCTTTCAAGCCCTAGAAAAGTAGGCACCCTAACCCTAAGTTCGTGTTTAAGTGTCGACCATTCGGTTCTTTCAAGTCCTAGAAAACTAGGCACCTAAACCCTAGGTTCGTGTGCAAGTGACGACCCTTCGGTTCTTTCAAGCCCTAGAAAACTAGGCACCCTAACCCTAGGTTCGTGTGTAATCCTAGGTTCGTGTGAAACCCTAGGTTCGTGCGTAAGTGACGACCCTTCGATTCTTTCAAGCCCTAGAAAACTAGGCACCCTAACTCTAGGTTCGTGTGTAAGTGACGACCCTTCGATTCTTTCAATCCCTAGAAAATTAGGCATCCTAACCTTAGGTTTGTGTGTAAGTGACGACCTTTCGGTTCTTTCATGCCCTAGCAAACTAGGAACCCTGACTCTAGGTTCGTGTGTAAGTGACGATTCTTTGGTTTTTGCACGTCTTAGTAAAACACTAGGAACCCTAGGTCCTGGTACGGCAGGCAATTCTCTTTCAAAACAAAAATAAAAACAAAAATTTTTCACAGCTATTTGTGTTTTGCCCTAATTTTCTAAATTTTCTTTTACATTTTTTTCTTAATTTTCTAGGATTTTTTTTAAAAAAATTAAAAATTTTCAATATTTTCCATAAATTTTCTAGAATTTTCTAAAAAAATTTCCCAAGAATTTTTCTTTAATTATCCAAGATTTTTTTAAAAAAATTTTAAGACTTTCCAAAATTTTCTAAAAAAAAAATAAATTTCTAAGACTTTCTAAAAATTTTCTAAGATTTTCTAAAAAAATTTCTAAATGTTTTTTAAAAATTTTCTAGAATCATTTTAAAATTTTTCCCAAATTTCTAAGATTTTCTAAAATATTTTTTAGAATTTTCTTAAAACTTTTCTCCAATTTCTAGGATTTTCTAAAAAGTTTCCTAAATTTTCTAAATTTTTTGACTTTCTCTTTAAAATGCCCTTAAATTTCTAGAGTTTTTCAAATTTTGCCTTAACTTTTTAGAGATTTTTGAAGAAATTGCCACCAATTTTCTAAGATTTTCGATAAAAATTTCTTTAGTTTTCATGACCCAAAAATAAAAACAAAAATCCCTCCTTAGTTTTGTGTTTTTCCTTAAAATAAAAAAAAAATTCAAGCCTTTTTATTTTGTGATTTTTACTAAAATAATCGCCCTTTCTTTTCATTGTTTGTTCAAATTCTAAGTGTCCAGACTGTTTTAATCTCCATTGTAAAGGTTCCTAAGCTAAGTTCAAATCCTAGACATCACACATCAATCATCATTCACATTAAAATAAAGGATAAATTTCACTGACCACCCCTGAGGTTTCTGACAAAAATAAAAACCCCCATGTGGTTTCAAAAATTGCACTAACACCCCATCAGGTTTGATTTTAACATCAAAGAGACTCCAACCGTTACGATTTTCGTTCAATTTAATGGAAATTACAAAATCGCCCTCAAAACTACCATCCCCGCTCAAAACCACCACCCCCAAATCACCCCCAAAACCAAAACCCTCGGCCCCCCCACCCCCCCGTCGG
>JAUMHN010422814.1:0-13075 GCA_032360265.1 Heliamphora ciliata
CTCCCCACGTTTAAGATATGGATTCCCGATAAATAAATTAGGTTACTGACAATCCGATTTAATTATCCTCTATTCCTTGAAACCGCACCGCTTAACCTTTTGATATGCCGGATCAGAAGATCCACTGTACAGATTTAGCATAATCAAACCTATAAGCAAAGCACACGAGGGGGAACTCTCAACCTAAATCGGACGTGGTTTTCGTCAGCTGATTATCAATCATTGGACAAACAATCTAGTACCCAACTCATCGGTATTATTGATCTCATGGAGGAAATCTCAACCATTGACGACTCAAAGTACTATATATCATCTGAACACAATTAATCAATCACTTCGGGATTAAGAGTTCGTGTAATATATGATAATATGGGATGTGTATCAAATTCATATAGTCAGTATAGAATCGATCATTCCGTTAATCCCGCTCAATACACTCCAAGTGTACTAACACATTGAGCTCGAACATTGAATTTTCAAAACCTAAATTCGATCCATTTGACCTAGTCAAGACCAGCTACTATAACGATGTATTACAATCGTACCAATAGAATGTCCGGGTCCATTGCGATTGTGAGCCTACCTGTATAATCTGTCAGAACCTTTGACCCGATCTTCCATGCAGCACGCACCGAGTCAAATACTGGAGAGAATATACGGATTATGCATTCATACTTCACAAATATAAATATAAAATCATAAATGCAAGACCATCTCAAATTGTTTCTTATTAATATGCCAGGGATCTAGAATAAAATATATAAAAAGCATGACTTTTCAGTATACATTCCTAACAGAGAGGAGTCTCAAGTGACAAAGTCCGAAGGAGGATTCCATCGGCAAACAAGCACAGGATTGGCCCACGAGGATTCGGCAAGAAGATGGGTAGCCTTAGGTTGAGGATTCAACTGGTGTTGTAAGACTTTTCTTGTAACCAAACTTTTATTTAGTGCTTGTTTTTCTCGGACTAGGATTAGTCCTGTGGTTTTTACCCTTATTGGGGTTTTCCACGTAAAAATCTCATGTCTCGTTGTGTGATTGGTTGGTTTATTTGTTTGTGTGTTTTCCATACATTTGTTGCATATCAAAACTGATTTTTTCAATTTAATTTCCCTGATTCTAGGATGCACATTAATCACGGGATCATCTTGACTTATCTCTTTGTTTATGGAAAACATTATATTTTCCTTAATTTTAGGTATCAGTTTCACAAATGTTGATTTGTACAATATCTTGCAATTTAATTAAGTAGACACATTTTTCCGTTTACAGAATATTTTTGAGCGCAGGCATCAAAAGTTGTCAAAACTCATTAAAATTCGAACGTGGCAAGCGATTTAGTTAAAAACTAAAAGTCAACTAATTTTCTTGACTTAAAATAGATTTCAACTCATTTTTCAATTTGTTCATTGCCATTTTGTTGTGCTCAAAGAAATATTCACATTTACAATTCGAAGGCTATCTAGATTTTTACTACTATGTGTATGTTGTTGTTAGATTGGATTGTTTTGATATTAATTTTTTGTTTTAAAAATGTAAAATTGTCCATTTATGGATATAAATTCAATTTTTCTCGAATGATTCAGTCTCCATATTCTGAAAGTAGTTCATATTTATTTCTCTTTTAGAACATTTTATGTTTTTGTGGCTCGTGTATTCAATGTAATTCATATTAGTTTTATTTTGAATTTTTTATTTTTTATTTTTTTCTTGCATAATTACATGATAAAATATCATAGTGGTTTTGGTGAAGCATAAATGAGATATTTTTGAGAACTTATTTTGTCACATTTATAAGTTGAAACAGCAGTAAATTTTCTTAAATACGAAATAAACTAATACATTTATTAGTTAGAACAAATGTGAAATTTTCTGAATCTAAATACATCTGATACATTTATCAAAGTATCTGATAAGTTTATATTTCATATGTTTGGTAGTTGATATAATGCTTTTAACAGTCCTACAAAATTTTATAATTTAAACTCAAAAGATAAATGTATTAGTTGCAAAAACAGTGCAAATTATAGATTTAGACAATAAATGATACATTTATCAGTTGCTCTAACAGTATAATTTTCAGAATACATATTCAACTGATACATTTATTAGTTCATACAACAGTGTACCTTCCTAAGTCTGTACGTATTCTACTGATACATTTATCAGTTGTTCCAACAGTACAATTTTTAGAATACATATTCAACTGATACATTTATCAGTTCAAATAACAACGTACTTTCCTATCTGTATTCTACTGATACATTTATCAGTTATACCAAAATGATACGTTGAAACAACAATGCAATTTTCAGAATATATCTCATGATTTAATGTTATATTTTTGCAACATCGATGATGAAGACGACGACGACGACGACGGAGGACGAAGGCAGCAATAGAGTTAAGGTTGTGGTGATTATGGGGTAAAATTTAGGAAAGAGATCTTTTGAGAGATTTTAGGAGAGATTTTGGAGAAATTTATAGGACATAATTTTTTATTCCTGTTTAGGAAGGGATTTGGTAAAAAAAAATCTAGTTATTGTACAAAAATATTCAACTTAAAATTTAAAGTATATTTTTATTTAAAATAAAAAATTATAATTCTTTTAATTTTGTATTGGATCAAAAACTTTCAAATGTTTTAAACTGCTTTTGAATATACATATTTTTTGTTAGTACAAATACTAAACATATGAAATATTAATTTGTAAGTATGCATAAAAACATGTACATATGAGTATACAAAGTAAAAAATATTGCATATTTAACAACTTTCATAGGAAAATCCCTAAAGATAAAGTTTTTCAAGAGCATATATATGATATTACACACGCTTTCTTACTTAGTACAATCACTACTTGTATTGAGTAGTTGTGTATATGATGAATAAATATTTGTACTTATAAGTGTATTAAGAAAGAAGTGTGCGCATTAAGAAGCTCCATTTTAACTAAAATTAATAGGTTTTTTTTTACAATTTTACCCTTTTAGTTAATAGAAAATTTTGGATATTGCCAAATAATTAGTTTACTATGCTCAAGAGCATCAAATGGGCAACATCAACATAATTCACCATTTAATGTATATCCATGTTTTTCATTTATCGGGATTGTACTTCAAACTACCCATGGCCATGGAATTCGGAAGCTTTCTTTATTTCCTTTGATCATAGCATTTGAATAATAACCTTTTGCTATTTTGACAACAGGTAGAAGCGGCATAAGGAAGGAGAAGCTGCAACTCTATGCCTCTATTGATGTCCTAATAAAGGGGCGGTCCGATCATTTTTGGGGCATTTAACGAGATTTGAGATTGTGATCTTTTACTTTTAAAGTTATATTATATTTTATATTTTGATTCTTCCTTTGATTTTTTGAGATGCGAAATTCTTAATTATATTTTTCTACTCAAGCTTTTTTAATTATATATTTTTAATTGATAAAGTATTAATCCACTTTGTAATTATATAGTGGATCTAATGTAAACTTTATTAATTTTAATTTGGCCTAAACTATTTTATTTGTGGGCCTAACAAATAATATACTTTTTAGATTTTGTCAATAAAACTTATTTTTAAAATTATGTATAATAGTTATGTCATAAAAGGCGTTATGATTCTTAAATAATATTTTCTTTAAACTTTGTCAATATGTATTATTTTAAAAGATGACATATAGTAGTATATATTATGAATATTCTTATACATTTTGGGCATCGATAATTTGAAGACATTAGACAGCTACTTAGTTGGCCTAATAGATGAGTTACCCCTGCCTAATAAAAGCGTATAATCATAAGGTTCTCACTACTATATAACATGTAACCATGTGTTAACCAAATATTATTTTAGATAAGATCACAATCTGATTTATAAATATTCATGTATATCCTTCCATGCTTATCTCCCTATTGTAACATCTGTATATTGCAAATGATAAATGAGATGAATAAGCATTTCAGGTGAATTATTATCTTGATCTTATACTTTTCTAATTTGGTATCAAAGCCATGGCTACTTCTACTACTTCATCTCCAGCTTCTCCCTCAAATACTATCAACTCAACTCCTCTTTCTATCTCAAACCCACCTTCTCTTTCAATTGCTCATCTGTAATAACCCGAACTCAAGATATGAATAAAAAATAAAGAACATCACAAAATAAACAAAATCTCGAACCTAAGTTCGGTAAGAGGAACCGGCTCGACCGATTAACCTTTTCGAGCCCGAGATCCGAGAAAGAGGGAGGATCACATAAGCATATATTAAAATCTTAATGTTGAGGATAAGAATTCAAAGTTACAAGTCTAAGACATTTAAGACAAGAGTTACGCTCGAAAAGTCAAGAAACGAACCAATGTGAAAATACCCGAATTTTCTCCTACAATTAAATAAAAAAAAAATATTTTGATATATATATATATACACTCAAGTGGTTAGACCAAAGAATTTGTGCCAAACTTGGTGACCAAATTTTATGAACCCAAGTTAAAGTAAAGTAACTAAGGTTAGGCAAAACTAACCCATGGTTAAGGAAGCTTCTCAAACAAGTTTTACCCATTAACTTTTTTTTATAAAAAATGCAATTACATCTCTCATTTCTTCTCTATATTTCGTGCCATAGTGAGAGGAGAGAAAAAGAAGAAGAAAAGAAGAAGAAAGAAGAAGGAGGAGGAATAACCAAAGAAATTTAGAAATCTATAGAGCTAAAGCTAAGTCCAAGGCCTTCCATCACCAAGAAACAACTTCTAAAAAAGGTAATCAATGCTATAACTCATCTAGTTTTATACATATCAAATACCTCTTCCATCATTTTCAAACACAAATCAAAGATCAAGAACCGAAAATGAACTGAAAAGGCGTCATGATGAGATTTTGGGGCTTTTGGTGTGAGTGTTGTGTTTTTGGAGTTTGCATGAGGTTTTCTAAGAGATTCATGGCATGATAAGGATCTGGAGTTTTATTATTTAAGAGTATAAATCATGTATCTAAAGAAAACAGATCAACTCTTGTCACACATGGTGCTAGGAGGTTTGAACTAAACATGGCCTGCAAATTAAGCTTTTCCGCATCTCTGCCCTGATTTTTGGAATATCATAACTCAATGTATAAAAATTCTATAAGCATGTTCTTTATATCCAGATCTAGGTTTTTCTGTTATATTTTATCCAAAATTAGTTTGAACTCATTTGAGTTAGTAGAACTCGAGATATTACAATTCTACCAAAGTGTGTCTATTTCAGACCAGTCAAAAATGCAGATCTAAAAATCCTAGTTTAAAATGAGATCCGAGTTTTGGACAAAACATGAAAGTTATAGACAACATGTGTATCTAGCTATCCACCAAAACATGCAAGTTTTGATAGGTCAAAACTCCTTTGAAACTCTCTATTGTGTTTCAGCCCTCAAGGGACACTTCTATCACATATTTTTGTGTAGCACAAATCCCCTATTTTTAGTGATCTATTCCAAAATTGGTCTACATAAACTTTGTAGATAACATATTGAAGTACTTGATACCTAAAAATCAGATCTTAAAACCTTGGGATGATTCTCCAAAACTGTTTCAAACCCTCTGTCTTAAACTGGCTCTTCTGAGTTTTGGGGCTAACAGAACCTATTTTCTACAATAGCCAAAAAGTCTAACTTGTTTCAAACCACTACCCTTAGCTCTAAACATAAAACTTGTAGGGGACATGTTGAACTAGAACATACTCAAAAATGGCTTCATTTGGACTTGTTATGATACTCCAAAATCGAGACCAACAGAGACACTTTTCTGACCAATTCTCTGAGCAAGTGCTGAACCGTTTTCGTTTCCGTTAAGTTTTCCACCTAGTTGCCTTAGGTTTTGGTCTTTGTGTAAAACATAAAAGTTGTATATAATATGTTAATCTAAATAGTCACCAAAAATCATAATTCAACTCCAAGTATAAGTACCTCAAAATGCTGTGGTACTTTAAAATTTAATGATTGTGAGAGAGTAATAAATGGTTAAATTTAATCCTTAAACAAGTGATGGATTGGGCAAGTGCGTAGTACTCCTTAAACCTAAAGAGAAAGTAACCATGGTACCTAAAACCAAGAAAACATTCAATGATCAGAATCGTTTTATTACTTCACGTTTAAAGAGGGGTAAAACTCCATTTTGACAGTTAAGTCATGTTTGCTTCCTAGGCAAGAAAGTTTTATTACCCGAGGAGCAAGCTTAGCTCGCTAACAAAGGCTCGGTCCGTATGCATATAAGATAAGGTGAGAGTGCTTAGCCATTATGTTGAACTTGAGTTTATATAAATGATGCTTACAAATGCTTTGAAACGCATGTTTTGAACTATAACCAGTTTGACGATTGCATGAACCTGTTGTTTTCAAAAGTCATGATGTTTTTAATTAAAGTGTGCTATCCATAATATTCTGAGCTAGTATGATGTAACTATGAAAGTATGGTTAATGTTATGTGGTTGTTCCAAAGTGCCAAGTTATAAAGGTTTTCGGCCCTTTTATATCTCGTTATGAGGGAGGTTACCCAACTATGAGTTTTTTATTTATCCCTATAGGGGAGGTGTCCCGTTAAGTGGGGGTTTTTGTCTTTAAGGCTTTTGGGCTGAATCCCAGGTTTTAGCACATACCACTTGTGCTTTGTAGAGAGTGGCCCTCATTCCATCACGTGGCTATCCGTGCATTGAGAATTGAGGTTATGGTACCGTCGAAACTCCCGGTCGTGAGGTTAACGACTACTTGGACATTGTTTGGGTTTGAGTCTAGATTTGAGAAAGTGGTCATGCATTTTAAGTTTTTGGCGGTTGAGCTAGGAATATATTTCTGTTTGCAATACTAAGAAGGTTCTGTATAATCTGTGATATTTTCATGTTCAAGCAAATGCATCAGTTTCTATATTTTTTTGAAAAATGTGATTAACTATTTTTAGAAAGAATTTTTAGTTATCCTTAACTAACAGTCTTTTCTATTGATGATAATGCTAAATGCGCTCTCCTGTAACCTCTGTTGTTGTAGATACCAGGAACGGCTAGGAGCTGGTCCACCACAGGCGTCGTCGAGTAGTTTTGATTTTGGTGTTGAAAATTATTTTGGTTAAGTTTTCTTTTGTTTAGTTTTTAGTTTTAGTAAAGTTTCTTGTATAAGACCCTGGAGGTTTTTTATATTTTAGAAGTAATGTATGCCCTTGGGATGGTGAATCCCTAGTGACTCATGTATACCTCTTTTGATATTAAGGTGTTGTGGTTGCTTAGAAGTTCTTGTTTGGTCTCTTAATATCTTTATCCATTGTCTTTCTCTTTAGCCGTCGGTCTGCGGTGGGATCACATCCCTTGTACAGATTTGGTGCCTTGCGGGAGCGGGGTGTTACATTTTGGTATCAGAGCTCTAGGTTATAGGTTCTGTAGACTTGTCAGAGTGTGGTCTGTGGTGGACCGTAGGTTAAGCGTGTCATCTCGTGATCTGTTGAGAAGAGTGGTTTAGGCTTGGGGTTGTCATACCTTTGCCTTCGGGCATCTGACTAACTGGCATTGAGGTCTATTTGAGAAATGCGTTCTGCAGACGCAGGGTCCTAATTGAAAGTCTAAGTAAGTTATCAAGTTCTGGTGATAACCCAGGAGGGGTCTTGTATTGCTTTCAGTTTGTGAAGTCTAAGCAAGTTATCAGACTGGGGAGATAACCTAGGAGGGGCCTCGTGTTGATGTCGTTTTGTGAAGCCTAAGTGGTTTATCATTTTAAAGGGGATGAATCTTGCGTCATTAAGCCTAAGTGGGTTATCATTTTGGACTCCTATGTCGAGCCCTAAGTCATAGCTTTCCTACGATTGGAAGGAGCATGGAGAGACTCAGACGGAGCGTCATTCAACCCGAACCAGTATAATGAGGCACGACAAGAAGAGTCTCTGCAAGTGGGACCGGTGGAACCTGATCTAACCGCTAAGATGTTAGAGGTGATCGTAAGATTGACGGAATAGAACACGAGTTGGATCACGATGGGAGCTGAGAGGAACAATAACCCTTTAATCAAACAATTTAAGGATCTGGATGCAAAGAAGTTCATAAAAACCCTTAGCCTTGCAGAAGTAGGAAACTAATTGAAGGATGTCGTGCGTATTCTGGATAGGTTGGGGGTAGATGCAGTTAATAGGTTTGACCTCGTAGCTTTTATGTTTAGGAGAGAAACATACCACTGGTGGGAAGCCATGGAACGGTTCTTGAAGATGCTGGTGCCAAGAGTTGAACCTCCCGTACCCCAGAGAATCACTTGGGATCATTTTGAGAAAGCGTTCGACGTGCAGTAACAAGCCCATAAACTACAAGCATGAGAAGGAGCAGGAATTCATCGACCAGGAACAAGGAAGGATGACTGTGGCAAAATTCGAGATGAAGTTTATAGAGTTGTCATCATATGCCACCCAACTTATACCTGATGATGAGATAAGATGTAGAAGGTTCAAGAATGGATTAAGTTTTCGGATTAGAGCAAGGATGATGGTTCTTGAGATGAATAACTACGCAAGACAGGTGAACATAGCACAAGATGAATTGTAATGCAAGCCAGAAGGACCTGTAACTTTTTAGTTAAACAATTCAAGAATTTGGGTACCAAGGAGTTTGAGGAAACAGTTAGTCCTGCTGACGCTGAAAATTGCTTGAGCGGTGGAGTGCGCATTTTAAACAGACTAAGTTGTTCTTGTGGTAAGTTCTTAAGTATTGATTTATATTCATTTGACATCTAGACTATGTAACACGTATGGAGTTGGTATTCGATTTTCGTTATGTTATCGGTGTGAGTCACAAGGAAGTTGCTTTCGAAAACCTTTTGTGATGTGAACTGTTAGGAAAAACTTGTTTAGATTAGTGCATAAAGGTTGCTTGTATGGAGAAGAAATTTTCTCATAGGAACGTGTGGATGAGAAGTTGAAGGGTGATATAATTCTAGTGTTTCTGGTGAAGTTGCGAAGAAACTTAGTGTGAGTATGCGGGAGAAATAAGTGTTTGGATGAGAATAGTGGAAGCGTAAGTGAAACTGTACGAATTAATGGGTATGATTTTTGTAAATTGGCCTTGAGTGAATCGAGTGTCTTGGTAAAATGCGGGTATGATGAAATAGTTAAAGTGCGAAAGTGATTTTTGGCTCGGTTGTGCGGTCAAGAATGTGTAAAGGGATTGAGTGATGATGGTAAGAGATTTTAGAATTAGGAGTTAGTACTGTACAATTGAAGTATTGTTAGGTGAGTGGTACGTATGTGAAGGAGAGATGCGAATATATATTATGGTATGGCGAGGGTTCTGTTTGGGTTTGTATGGGTAAGCATATACCTGTGGAGCATTTAGTCTACGTGATATGTTTAGCCCTAGTGACACATTAGGTTCAAGTGGCGGTATTAGTTTTGATGGTCGTAAGGCTAGAGTGGTAATTAAAAGTGTGTGTAAAGATTGTGTGTTGAAGATAGAAGATAGGGAGATGTTAGTAGATTTGATGCTTTTGGTTATGTCTGAGTTTGATTTGATTCTTGGGATGGACTGGTTGTCATCCTACCATGTGTTGCTATACTGTGTTAGGAAAAGAGTAATCTTTAGGATATCCGGGGAGGAGGAATTCATTTTCAAAGGGGAAAAGAGTAGAACACCTATCCGTATTGTGTCGGCCATTAGGGATTCGAAGATGTTGAAGAAGGGTTACTAGGGGTTTTTGGCACATGTGATGGACATAGAGATGGAAGAAAAGAAACTTTCGGAGGTACCAGTGATTTGTGAGTTTCTAGACATTTTTTCCCCAAATGATTTATCAGGATTACTCCCAAATCGAGAAGTATAGTTTACAGTCAATCTCTACCCGGGCATAGCGCCCATATCTATTCCTCTCTACAGAATGTCACCTGTTGAGCTATTAGAGTTGAAGGAACAATTATAGGAATTATTAGAAAAAGGATTCATCCGACCTAGTGTCTCATCATGGGGAGCACCTATACTATTCATGAAAAAGGAGGATGAAACACTGAGGATGTGTATCGACAATCGACAATTGAATAGGGTGATCGTTAAGAACAAGTATCCTTTGCCTAGGATAGACGACTTATTCGACCAGCTATAAGGAGCCAGAGTGTTCTCAAAGATAGACTTGAGGTCAGGATACCATCAATTGAAAGTGTAGAAGTCAGATATACCCAAGACTACCTTTAGGACTCATTACGAGCATTATGAATTTCTTGTGATGCCTTTCGGGATTAACGAATGCGTCTACTGTGTTTATGGACCTAATGGATCGGGTGTTTAGAAGCTTTCTAGACCAATTCGTAATTGTGTTTATAGATGACGTTTGGGTATATTCTTGGAGTGAGGAGGAACACGAAAAACATTTAAAGATTTCTTTACAGATCCTGAGGAAGCACTAGTTGTATGCAAAAATTCGAAAAGTGTGAGTTTTGGTTGGATCGAGTGGTGTAACTGGGTATGTTATATCTGGAGGGGGAATACTAGTGGACCCAATGAATGTGGAAGCGGTAGTCATTTGGAAAAGGCTAACTAGCGTGACTGAGATACGAAGCTTTTTGGGGTTAGCTGGTTATTACCAGAGTTTTATTCAAGACTTTTCCCTGATTGCGAAGCCCTTAATTCGGTTAACTCAGAAGAATAATAAGTTTGAATGGTCCAACGGATGCGAACGAAGTTTTCAAGAGTTAAAGTCCAAATTAGTGTCAGTACCTGTATTTACCCTTTCGTCAGCCAACGAGGGCTTTGTTATTTATTGCGACACGTCTCACCAAGTTTTGGGTTGCGTATTGATGCAACATAAGAAGGTTATCGCCTATGCGTATAGACGCGTATAGACAATTAAAACCTCATGAGAAGAACTACCCTACCCACGATCTAGAGTTAGCTGCAATCGTCTACGTGCTCAAGATATGGATACAATATTTGTATGGCGTCCCTTGTGAGATCTTTACGGATCATTAGAGTTTGAAGTATATTTTCACCGAGAAAGAGCTGAACTTGAGATAAAGGAGATGGATGGAGTTAATTAAGGATTATGGCTGCACGATTCACTATCATCCGGGGGAGGCTAACGTCGTAGAGAATGCCCTAAGTTAAAAAACCATTGGGGAAAAATAACGCATCTATGAGCAGTACAAGCTGGTACATTTTCTAAAATGCGAACGCTTAGAACCCATCTTGCCATAAGAAAGAATGGAGGCCTATTAGCAACTCTGATCGTAAGACTAACTTTTTTTGATCAAATTTGAGCAGCTCAATTGGCGAATAATCAAGTGGTCAAGATAATGTCAAAAATGGCGGCTAAAGGGAAGCCAAAATTTGAAATTTGAAATGACGTGTTGTGGTTCGGTCACATATAGTATTTGCCAAATAATGGGGAGTTGAGGAGGCAAGTCTTAGACGAAGCGCATAACTGAGCATACACCATGCACCCGGGAAGTACAATATTGTATAGAGACTTAAAGGAAATATATTGGTGAAGTGGGATGAAGAAGGACGTAGAGAATTTCGTGATAAGATGTTTAGTATGTCAGCAAGTTAAGATTGAACACCAGAAGCCGACATGATTATTACAACAGTTACCAGTACCCGAGTTGAGGTGGGAACAAAATACCATGGATTTCGTAATCGGACGCCCTTGAACACCAAAGGGGAGTGTTGCTATTTGAAAAATTGTGGATAGGTTAACGAAGTTAGCTCACTACCTACCAATAAAGATGACGTATTCTGCGGATCGGTTTGTACGGCTTCATATAGATGAGATCGTTAAGCTACACGAAGTACCAGTTTCTATAGTATCAGACAGAAACCCACGTTTTACGTCCTGGTTTTGGCCAAGGTATCAAGAAGCATTGGGAACTACTTTAAAATTTAGCATGGCTTTCCATCTACAGACTGACGGTCAATCGGAGAGAACAATTCAGACCTTAGAAGATATGCTTAGAGCATGCGTTCTAGACTTTGCTGGAAGTTGGGAGGAATATTTATCGTTGATCGAGTTCGCATATAACAATAGTTTTCAATCAACTATAGGGATGGCCCCTTACGAGTCGTTGTACGGTAGAAAATGTAGAAACCCAATTTGTTGGAAAGAAGTCGGAGGGAGGAAGTTGTTTGAACCCGAGATAGTTTAAATTACCCCTTATAAGATTAAGTTGATCTGAGAGATATTGAACCAATCGCAAGACAGGCAGAAGAGTTGTGCAGATAATCAGAGATGCGACCTGGGGTTTATAGTGGGGCACCATGTGTTCTTAAAGATACCACCATGGAAGGGTATGATTAATCCAACAGAGTTTTGCCCTGTGAGGGTGTGTGTAAGCGCGGTAAGGGTGTGCGTGTGTAAGTCCTACAAAGGTATTGTGCGAAGCCCGGTAAGGGTGAGGGTTGGTCTTCAAAGGCATTGAGTTGTAGTTCCTTTTAAGGGTATGTGTTAGCCTTTAATGGCATTTTGAATTGTTGAATAGAGTCGTGTGTTAAAAACTATTAGTTTGAACTGTGGCTTTGGCTTTAAAACCTTATCATGAGAAATATCAATGTCTCTTTGAACAAGGCATGTAAATTTTGAGGACAAAATTTCTTAAAGGAGGGTAGATTGTAATAATCCGAACTTAAGATACGAATAAAAAAGAAAGAACATCTCAAAAGAAACGAAATCTCGAACCTATGTTCGGTAAGAGGAACCGGTCCGACCGATTAACTTTTTCGAGCTCGAGATCCGGGAAAGAGGGGGGACCACACAAGCATATATTAAAACCCTAATGTTGAGGATAAGAATTCAAATTTATAAGTCCAAATCGTTTAAGACAAGAGTTACGCTCGAAAAGTCAAGAAATGAACTAATGTGAAAATACCCGAATTTTCTCCTACAATTAAATTAAAAAAATTATTTTGATATATATATATATATATATATATATACACTCAAGTGGTTAGACCTAAGAATTTGTGCGAAACTTGGTGACCAAGTTTCATGAACCCAAGTTAAAGTAAAGTAATTAAGGTTAGGCAAACTAACCCATGGTTAAGGAAGCTTCTCAAACAAGCTTTACCCACTAACTTTTTCTATAAAAAAGGCAATT
>JAUMHN010422835.1:0-13071 GCA_032360265.1 Heliamphora ciliata
ATAAGATTACAAATTTTTATACTTATTAATAATTGTTTAAATTTTAGCAATATCCTATTTTTATTGATTAGAAAAAATTAAGATCTTAAGCTAAATTAATGCCCCCTCTAAATTAGATTTCTGGTTCCACCGCCGGTTGATACTATAATCCTGTTTAGGATAATTGTTTATTTGCTTATTTGATTTTATTTATTTTCGTCTTTAGTAAAAAAAAATTTATCATTTAGTCAAATTATTATACTTTTTGACTTTTCTCACTGAGATAAGTCAAAAAATAAAAAAAAATTAACAAAAATATAAATAAAAAAGTTCAGAAAAGACAACAATAAATCAAAATAAGCCAATACGTTAAATTTTATGTTGCTTATTTTTGCATTTAGTTAATTTTTTTTTCATATTTCGAGCAAGTTTTTTTTTTTTTTTTTTTTTACTTTTGAGTTTATCTCATTGACATGATTTGGAAAAGTAAAATAGATTTAGTCAAAATATGAAAAAAGTTCAAAAAAGACAAAAACACACAGCATTCTTAACATTTAGCCCAAACAAGATAGTGCTTTCTTATCATTCGGGAGCCAATCGCTTGCATCAGTAGCTACTATTTGAGATGATTATAAGTCCTTCACATTGGATTTTCCCGGTAAAGTATATATTGTGATATTCTGGTATCCCACATCGAAAATGGAGAGAGAGATCCTAGGCTATAAAAGAAAAATCTTGGATCCCTACATAACAACGAGACCTTTTTTCAAGTAGTAAAGACTCTAGCAGAACGCCGCAGCTAAGAGTGCTTACGCTAGAGTAATGCAAGGATGGGTGACCCCCTAAGAAGAATAAAATTGTGATGGCTTTTACTTAAAACGGATAATATCATTGCCACGAGAAAGGTCGGGGTGTTACAAATGGTATCAGAGTCGAGTCTCCTCACCTTCGACTGTTAGCCCCTGCCGATTCGCGTGACACGTGGGCGGGCTACAAAGTGAGCAGGTCAATAAGGACTGACAGGCTACCGAAGCTAGCAAGCTACTGAACGAGGACGTGCAGTCCTAAGGGGGGTGAATTGTGATATCTTAGTATCCTCTATCGGAAAGGAAAAGGGAGTTCTTGTGCAATAAAAAAAACCTTGGATTACATAGCAACGATGCCTTTTTCTAGGTGGTAGAGACTCTACCATAACTCCGCAGTTAAGCGTGCTTACACTGAAGCAATACAAGAATGGGTGACCCCCTGGGAAGATCAAAATCGTGAGGACTTTTGTCCAAAATGGACAATATCATTGTCACGGGAAGGGTCGGGGTGTTACATGTATTTTAATAATTCTTTAATTGTATTGAGTTTGTGGTTGTTGCCAGCAGGCAATGTGGCATTCACCTCTGGAATTATTCTAAAATAAGATAATTCAAGACTTTTGAAACACGAGTAGATTTTACTAAATCGTATTGTTTTTGAAAAGGGGTTACCAAATGGAGACTTTTTTTTTCAAGATGATTCAAGTTTTTGGTATGCGAAAAAGAGAAATAGATTTAAAAACTTATTGTTACGTGTGGAGAAGGTCTTAGGCACCCCACACCATTCTTTCGATACTACATTTTGTGTATTATGCCATGTGTAGAAATGAAGAATTCTTGCAAAAAGAATGCTTGATCTTTTTTTAAAGAATTGAACTGGGCCAATCGGGTTGTCTACATATTCAAAAAAGAATCAGGTATATTCGTAGTTCGATGAGGAGACTAGTAGGGTTATTTCGAAATATACTAGAAAATTATTAGATTGAATGTGACTTGTGTTGGAATTTTTAGGCCCAAATCTCCCGAAAATTAAGATAAACTAATTTGGGCAATCAAACGGAAACCCGCGTAGGCTTTAATCCACAATAGCAAAATAAAAGAACAGCAACAACCAAGACCACAAGAAAGTACGTGGTTCGGCTGACTGTCTACCTCTACAAGAGAAAAGAATCAATCCACTGTACTCTTTAAACACGGATTACAAGATTTACTCTCTATCTCACAATATATATGTGGCCTCAAACTAAGCCTCTCACCGTCTCTCTACACTTTCTGATTTTTAAAACTAGGCCTCACACTGTGTATTAGACGTTCTCTTACATCTCCTACAACTCTCACGGACACCTTAATTTATACTAGTATATAACTTCTAATTCTAGTAGGAGAATAAACTCTTAATATGAAAGTAGCGATTTAAGCAATTCTTTCCCACCAAGGCTAACAATAAAAGAAACCAATCTATAACTAAGAACGTGCCAAAACGGGCAGCACTAAAATAATTAGTAGCCGGATGCCCATCCAGCCGAGAATATCCCGAAATTTGAGACAGAAAACCCAACAATCTCTATCTTGGCTCAAATTTTTAAACCATCTTGAAGAACTATTAGTCGTCTCAACTTGCACTCCTTTCACGGGTATGGGTGCCCCACCCTCTCTAATCATCAATCTGAATGAACTTGGACCAAATCCAAGCCGCACTTGAATTTGACCCTCTTACAATCGACAGTCTTCTCATTCTTGGACAATCTTTCAAACTCGCAAGTGCCAGCCTTCTGTTGTAATTTCACCTTTTTCTAATACTCTCACTTGCCCCTAAACTCTGCCTGAGTTACCGATAGCCTTCTTGTAAGACGAAGGATCACCACTGCTTTCCTGATGCTGCAGACTTGAACCGCCATCACTCGATTTTCTGGGTGAGCTTTTCTGATTGGGCTCCACCTTGACTGCTGCACTTTTCTTTTGACTTTCTGATATACTTTGCTTATGAACCTGACTATGCCCTAAATTTCTATGTCTCGTGTCGTCCCTGCTGGAATCAGTCTGTGTGATAGTGGTAACTCTACCTACTACCGTGTCTCCTACCAATCTGTAGAAACCATTCACTTTCTGTCATTTCATGATAACTGAAGATCTTTTACTGATCTTCATTGCAACACCCTTTGTTGTGAACCCATAACTTGGAGAATTCAATATTCTCAAAGAAACTAAATTTTTTATTAACCCCGGAACATACCTGACATTCTCCAAAGTCCTTACAACCCCGTCAAATATCTTAATTTTGACTGTACCCATTCTAATTGACTGACACACTAAGTCATTCCCTATTAGAACAGTATCCCCGTTGCAAGACTTAAACGAGTCAAACCATTCTCTAACTGGACACATATGATATGAGCATCCTAAATCTAAAATCCATGACTTTGATGGAGAGTTAAAATTTAAGGAAACAGATATTAAATCGTCGTCTGCCTCACCGTCTGATCACTTTTCAGCAAAACTGACAGTTCCTGGATGCACTTTACCCTTCTTCTTTTCCTCTAGATGTTGCTTTAATTCTTGACACTAGCTTTTGTAATGGCCAATTTTGTGGAAATATAACCACTCCACATCTCTTCTGGCACGTGATTTGGATAGAGATCTGCCACTATTGGAACCTTGTTCACCTAATCTACTCCTTCCTCTGCTTGACTCAAACTTAGCTACTAGCACACATTCTGCATCAGATTCATTGTCCCTTTTCATCTTCTCATGTGACAAAAGTATCCCGGTAACCTCTTCTAACGCTAGAGTTTCCTTCTCGTACATTAAAGTAGTCACTAGATGATAATAAGACGCTAGAAGCGATGCTAGGAGGAGGATCGCCTTATCCTCATCATCAACTTTTACGCTAAAATCGAATAACTATGTGATGAGCATATTATATGTATTTAGGTGTTCTAGTAGACTTGTACCTTCCCATATCTACGGTCTATACAGTTGCTTCTACACATACAATTTGTTGGTTAAATTCTTCTTCATATAGAGATATTTTAGTTTTTGTCATATCTCGTAGGCTGTTTTTACATCGAGCACATTATGAATAACCACATCTCACATATTCAACTGAATCAAACTCGTGGCCATGCAATCAAGGTCATCCCAATCGTCAATGGTCATCTTCTCTAACTTCTTTGCCTTGTTGAGTAACGCCTTGGATACCCCTTGCTGGATCAACAAATCCTTCACCCGCCTCTTGCCATTAAGCTTTTCAACTTCGTACTTGATGTTCATCATCTTTACTGTAACTTGCGATTAAGGCAATAATCAGAACTTTAATCTTCTACCACGACCTTAGATCTTCAACAACTGTCGACTCTGATATCACTTGTTGGGATTTTTAAGTCCAAATCTCCCAAAGATAAGGATCAGCTAATTTGGGCAACCAAACAGAATCCCACGTAGAATTCAATCCACAATAGAAAAATAAAAGAATAGGAATAACCAAAAACACAAGAAAGTACATGGTTTGACTAAATATCTACCTCCACGGGAGAGAAGAATCAATTCACTATACTCTTTAGACACGGATTACAAGTTTCACTCTCTACCTCACAATATAGCTATGGCCTCAAATTGAGCCTTAAACTGAGCCTCTCACTGTCTCTCTACACTTTCTAATCTCTAAAACAGAGTCTCACACTATGTATTAGACGTTCTCTCATATCTCCTACAACTCTCACGAACACCTTAATTTATACTAGTAGATAGCTTCTAATTCTAGTAAAAAAATAAACCTTTAATAGGAACGTAGCGATTTAGGTAATTCTTTCTCACCAAGGCTAACAATAAAGGAGACCAAAGCATAACTAAGAGCGTGCCAAAACAGGTAGCACTAAAATAATTAGCAACCAAACGCCCATCTAGCCAGGAATATCTCAAAATTCGAGACACAAAATCCAACAACTTGAAACTGTCTTGAGCTAAGAGAAGTTTGAGAAAACGACCGAGTTACATATCCATTCAAGGAAATCAAGTCCGATGTTGTTCGTCAAGTTTTGATAAAAGAGATAACTTTAGATTTCTAATACAGAAGATCCAACTGAGTTGGATTGTTCTTATTTAGATATTTTGTTCCCCAAAATTTTTTCTCCTCAATTTTTCTAGCTATTGTAAGCTGCCCAATGACATCTGCAAGGCAAAAGGTCTATTAAGTATTATTTATTTTTTCTTGTTGATTTTAGTTTATTTTTGCCCATTAGTTGAAAATCATTGTAACATCTTTTTTGAATGTCTTTAAATGATGCGAAAGCGAAATCTAATAGGTTAGTCATTATGGATCGCAAGTTAGCTTTGATTTTCCTCACTTTTTCCAATAAGTCTCTAAATTGAGGACTAAATATTTTTTGATTTACGCATGATTATGTCACCCTCTAGATTTTTTTGTTAGTAAGATGTAAGTCTAAAATTAGATGAAGTGTCAAAATTTTGATAGCATTTCAATCACATTTTTATCGAGCAGAAGAACCAAATCATGATTAATCAGCTCATTATTGTTTGCTCTTGATTTTTTTGGTTCCAAGATTCTTGTAGCTCGAATTTTAATTTATTTCCCATTCATTTCTGTCGATCGAGACATATTTGTTTCAACAAATGGCAGTTACTCATTTTTGTTTTGCTCTTGATCCGCAAATATAACCAGAACCAATGAATGGGTCGTAAACTATGGGGAGGTTAAAGTAAAACCCACATCATGTAATTCAATAATTTTAGATTTTCGAGACAACTAATAAAATCCCTTAGTAAGACATATATCTTACTAACTCATAGTTTATGAACTATTTCTTTATGAACAATGTTTTTCGTTCGTTGATGATCTTCACAATCATCGTTTTTAATTAATATGTTTAGTCCCTTTCGTTAAGTCACTTTATGTTGTGTTTTTTTACTCAAATTTTAGTTTATTTTTGCTCTTTGTTTCGAGCTCATCTTCAACAATAGGATCCATGCCCGTATTATCAAAGCATTGTCTTTAACTACAAGGTCCATGCCCCTAGTGTTGATAAGCAAACTGAGAGATTAAAAGGGAGAAGCAGTCAAGGCCCATGGTGAGGCTATCTACGTATCCCTGAACTGGGAATCGGGTCATATGTGGATAAGGTAAGGGTTCATTCGGATATTTTGTTCTCTTTTTCATGCTTTAACTTTTTCCTAGACCACCTTTTTGGGATTTCATCCTAGTGAGCTTTATTTTTTTCTTTTCATTTCCCTTTTTTATGGCATAATTTTTGCATTGGCTACCCTTTTGAGTTTTCTACCTAGGGGGCTCTCTTAGAGTTAATATCTCTTTAGCTAATTTGTATTTGTAGATTTTCCAAACTCATTACCGTTCAAGTCCATCAATCCTGCTCCTCCACAACTCAAAATACTTTTGCTAAATAGAGTTCTATCCTATTTAGTTTAAACTTGCCCCAAAGGTAACATACTAGGGCATAGATCTCTTTCAATACAAAATCATCTTGTTTCAAATCTTGAGTCTGGACCTTGTTTGTGAGACCCAGTTCTTTTTATTTTTGTTATGTATATATATAACGTGTTTGTTATTATTTTAATCGTTATAGAAAAAAATGTTTCTATGCATTTATACATGTGTTGGTTTAGTTGTGCATGTTTGTTTCGATCTCAGTCCTGTTTTGGCATCGTGGCAGAAAAGTTACATATTGGGCAAGTCTGCTCGATCGGTTATTAGACCGCTCGAGCAGTCTGTCTGGCGTGGGTTTTATAAAATGCATGAGTGGCATTGGGTTTTGGACCAAAGTTGTTGAGCAAGCTTCTTCTCTTCCTTGAAAGACCAACCAAGCTCTTTGCCTTCTCTCTGGCTTTTAGCTTGGTTTAGGCCCGATTCGTAGCGTGGGAATAGTCGATCCTTGTTATACGCAATGTGAGCTTCGCGTTTATTCGAACAGAATTTCGTTTTGGCAACTTCAATATCTCGTCGGTGTTTAAAGCACGCAATTTTAACTCTTTATAGTATGATTCTAAACTATCTTGCTTTAAAGGGGTGATACATGTGATTATGCGCATTTTTTTTCGTTTTAAAATACTATAAATGTCGAACTTTGTGTTTAAATCGTGTTTGGTGGGATAAAACGCATGTTAGGTTTTTGTATAGTTTATTACAAAGTTGGTGGACATATGTGTACGTGGTTCTCAAAAAGAATGAGTTTTGAGAATCAAAAGGATTTGTGTATATGTTGTAGGAACATAGTTTTGGGAGGAGTGGGGCTAACCTTTGAAGTTGAGCCACGGTTTCATTGGGTAATTGATGAATGCGTGCCTTTAAATATTCGCGGGTGGCTATGTGCTTCTCTAAATGTCTAACATCTATGAATGTGAAATTTAGATTCAATTGCTCCTACGGTGAAAGTCTATAAAGAATTGTTTAATGGGGGTAGGTACTGTTTTGCGATATAAGACCGTAAAGGATTCCATAATTGGGGCTAATGTTGGTCCTGCGGTGAAAGACCATGAAGAATTTGCATAAGTGGGGTTAGTACGTATCCCTCGGTGGAAGGCCGTAAAAAAGTGCAAGAGGTGTAGGAAACATCGTAGGTGGTGTAAACGTAGTTGGAATGCAATGTGTTTCGTGTGATTATTGAACTGTTAGATGTTACCAGATTATATGAAATCTCGTGATTTTAAGGATGAAAAATTGTATTGGGACTCGTGTAGTTCAATTATTTATATAATTTGTGATTACATGTTATACTTTTAATTCATTGTAGTCTATTTTCTATTAGCTCTTAGCTCACATTATGGGATTTGAAAACCTTTCAAGTAAATTTGATCGCATGGATCAATCTTGAAGAGCCCCGAAGGTGACTGAAGACTTAGTTCTTAGTTTTATTGTTGGGTAGTTATTACTATTTTTGTCAAAGGATCATGTATTAATGTTTATGTTTCGGGCGTGAAAATAGATATTTTGCAAGCCTTAGGGCCTTGATATCAATGCATGTAATGCTTGTTTGATAATGAAAGAAACCACGGGTTGGTAGTTTGTCTTCATAATTTATGAAATGATTATCGTTTTCAGTTGGTTTATGCTTATAACAACTCTTGTGCTTCGAGGGAGGTTTTCAACCTGTTTTTGTTGGCTTGTCTTGCCTCAGAGGTTTTCAAATGGAAGGAGCAAAATTTTAAGTGTTGAGCTTTCAAAAATGGTGTTTTAAAAAAGGGTCCAAAACTAAACCGCTCGACGGACCGCTCGAGTCGTTTATCGAGCGGTCATGAAAAACATTCTATTTTTGTGTTTCGAGTGAAAAACCAGTGGGCTTACAAGGACCAATCAAGTGGTCTCGGCAATTTTCTAAAAGTTTTGTTTGTTTATTTTAAAGCTTGGCCCTCGAGAACCGTGATCTTATTCTTTTAGACTATTCTTTTACATAAAATAAACCCTTGAAAGTGCATTTTCAAAGGTTTTTAGCTTGCTTTCATTTACATTCTTAGACCCGTGTGGGCTCGGGTGATTTTGATGGAACTTAGAATCATAAAACAGGTTTTTCTTGGGTGGTTTGCGCGACCTAGGTTTCGGGGTGTGACAGCTTAGTATCAGAGCTCTAGGTTCGAATACCTAAGAGCCGTGAGAAAGGTTGCATCACCTTATAAGAATGGTTGCATATGCTTAATTGCATGTATTTAAATGTTTTTATAACATGATGATGATAGCTTGTTGAGCATGAGGATGTTGTGTATACGTGAGCATGGAGGTTGGATCTTAGAATTGATTAGTCTTGCCTTCGGACATTTGGATTAACAAACTCGAAAGCCGAGTTAGAAATGCGTTTGGCCGATATACTTTCTAGAAAGAGATCTAAATAGGTTATCTAAATTGACTCATCACTCTTGATGGTACTCCTCGGTACATAAAATCTGTTTACATGATCTTAAATGGCTAAGTCTTAGCATAATTATGTGACTTATATATGTAATAACATGATGAGTTAAATCTTGTGTTGTTATGTTCTATATTGCTTTTATATAGAAGTGATGTCTGTGCGAAGAGGACGAGGCCGTGGTCGAGGTCGTGGTTATGGTTTAGACTAAGGGGATGTGCCAATCCCTGATACTGGCGATGCTAATGCTCCCCAAGGACCAGTAGACGGGATAGGACTGCTACATGAGATTGTAGGTTCCATCCGTCAACTAGCCGAGGTCGCCAGGGGAGGGGCGAGAGTACCCGAGCTGAGGGCGACTGTTGCAATGCGGGTGTTTCGACGTCTCAAACTTCCTACCTTTCCTGGGGATCTCAATCCCAAGGTGGCCACTGAATGGTTGGATCTTGTGACAAGGATCCTTGATACATTATAGATTGTCGAGGACGGTTTGAGAGTTGCGTTCGCCACTTTTTAGTTAAGGGGTGATGCCCATGAGTGGTGAAAGTTTGCTAAAATAGTTGTGGAAGCTACATGGGATGCTTTCACGAAGGTATTTTTGGAGAAATACTTTCTTGAGTCCTCGAGAGATCTTTATCGTAAGGAGTTCTTTTCCCTCACCCAAAGAGCGCTGAGTGCGGTACAGTATGAGGCGAGGTTTACAAGTTTGTCCCGTTTCGCTCAGGATTGCATCTCTACCGACGAGCTACACTCGAAGAGGTTTGAAAGAGGTCTGAGGCTCACGATCAAGGAACAGGTGGCAGGATTGAGACTCGTGTCTTCACAGAGTTGGTGGAATCAACAGTCACCATTGAGAACACATTAAGAGAGATTCATAGATTGAGGGAGGTCAGGGCACCGTAGAGTGGATCAGAGGCACAGTTAGGTGGGCATTCCAACAAGAGGCAAAGGTTCTTTATCCCTGGTCCTCATCCTTTTTGGGTCACAATAGCAACTTCCTACACTAGCACCCTCAGTGGCTTTATCTAGAGGGTCAGAGTGGAGGGAGCTCATTTTTTTCGGTGCAGGCAGCCAGGGCATCGTGCGTCAGATTGCACGCAGAAGAGGCAGTTCCAGAGTTCGTTACCTATTTAGTCTCAGGGGAGAGAGCCACCAGTCTGTTTTAGGTGTGGCCTGCCAGGACATTTGCGCAAGAACTGCCCTCAGGGAGGAGGTGTACAGAGCACGGTAGGTACGCCAGTTGTTCAGTGCGCACAGGGATGACAGTCTTACTAGCAGTCACAGCAGCAACCAACAACTCAAACTTCTAGGGTCATAGAATGGGGTGCCTTAGTTCATTCAATGCAGCAGCCCGCATCACAGGGCTATGGGGGACAAACCAGGGGACCACTCGGCCGAGTGTACGCCCTCACAGATCTTAGTTCCTCCAAGGCACCGATTGTGCCTGATGCTGCAGTGACTACCTTAGTTATTAGAGGTACTCACTTGGTGCACAAATCATGGGTCAGTGTTCTCATCAACACGGGAGCATCACATTCTTTTATATCTTCTGCTTTTGCATATGCTTTGGGGTTAGAGATAGACTCGTTGGGTAGCATGCTGTGTTTAGAGACCCTGATTAGTGAGAGCGTGGTGTTGGAACGAGTCTGTAGATCCTGTGAGTTAGAGGTCGCTGGCGGTTGTTTAGAGTTTGATTTTATCATTCTCGACATAATCACGTTTGATGTCATCCTAGGGATGGATTGGTTGACCACCAATTGTGCCTATATCAACTGCGATCGACGGAGGATATTGATTTGTACACCTGAGAGTGATTATTTTTATTTTGTGGGTGATCAGGACAATGGTTCAGTGTCCATGCCCTGTGTTTTGCAAAATCGAGAAAACCTTAGTTTCCTCTTTTCTGTTCTCATGTTGGATGAGGCTGTTGAGGTTCGTGGAGAGTTTCTCCCTGTGGTGTGTGACTATCTAGATGTCTTCTCTAACGATCTATTTGAGTTTTCACCGAGTTGTGAGGTAAAGTTTTCTATCAATCTTGTTCCGAGAGCCATTCCCATATCAATGCTGTCTTATCATTTTCCACCAGCAGAGTTGCGAGAGTTTAAGATATAGCTTCTAGAGTTGCTTGATAAGGGATTTGTACACCCGAGTACGTCTCCGTGGGGAGCTCCGGCTTTGTTTGGTAAGAAGAATGATAGGTCTTTAAGATTGTGTATTGATTATCGGAAGTTGAATTAGTTAACGGTGAAGAACAAATATCCTATGCCGAGGATTGATGACTTATTCGATCAATTGAAGGGTTCTAGTTGTTTTTCGAATATTAACTTAAGGTCAGGGTACCACCAATTGAGGATTAAGGAAGAGGATATACCAAAAATTGTCTTTCGGACTTGTTATGATCATTACGAGTTTTTAGTTATGCCGTTTGGTTTGACGAATGCACCTACGACATTCATGGACTTGATGAACTATATTTTCCATCCATATCTTGATAGTTCTGTGGTTGTATTTATGGATGATATTCTTATCTACTCACCATCGAGAGAGATGCATGAGGAACATCTACGTATTACCTGCAGCTTCTAAGGGAGCATAGACTGTATGCGAAGTTTGAGAAGTGTGAATTTTGGATGCCTGAAGTGAGATTTCTTAGTCATATAGTACTGACAGATGATGTATCCGTGAACTCCTCAAAGGTTGATGCAGTGATGAGTTGGGAACAACCAAAAAGTGCGTTTGAGATTCGTAGCTTTTTGGGTTTAGCAAGCTATTACTGACGATTCGTGAGAAATTTTTCTCGACTCGCCGTGCCAATGACTCGCCTTACACAGAAGGGAGCCAAGTTCATTTGGAGTGAGTCTTGTGAGTTGGCATTCTAGGAACTGAAGAAGAGATTAACCAGTGCACCAGTGTTCATTATTCTAGAGCAAGGTTTGGGTTATACAGTATATTGTGATGTGTCACATGATGGCTTGGGGTGTGTCTTGATGTAGGAGGGTAAGGTTGTGGATTACGGATCTCGACAATTGAAGACGCACGAACAGAATTATCCGACACATGATTTAGAGTTGGCAGCCGTGGTTTTTTCCTTAAAGGTATGGCGGCACTATTTATACGGTGATCATTTTGAGGTTTTCTCGGATCACAAAAGTTTAAAATACTTGTTTTCTCAGAATGATCTAAATCTACGTCAGCGACGATGGATGGAGTTTATGGAGGACTATAACTTTGATCTCTAGTATCACCTCGGGAAGGCCAATGTCGTGGCCGATGCACTTTGCAGAAGATCTCTTGGTTCGTTGGCTTCTATTGCTATGCGAAAGTGGAACATGCTCGAGGAGGTTGGTGAGTTTGATTTGTGTCTCGGGGAGACAGAGGTGGGCGCGACCTTATTTGCTATGGTTTCGTGACCCATGTTGATTGTCGTTCTGAAGGCTCAACAAACATATTAGGAAGCTTAAATGTTTCGGGATTGTGTTGCCAATAGGGGAGATGCTAAGGGATGGGTTGTGAGTCTGAATAAGAGTTTGAGATTTGTTGGGAGTGTTTGTGTTAGAATCGTGCCGTGATGATGTGTTATGGGGATTTTACCATTCTCGTCTTGCAGTGCACTCGAGATGCACCAAGATGTATCATGATCTGCGCCATCAGTTCTGGTGGAAGGAAATGAAGAGGGATATGGTTCAGTTTGTTTCTCGATGCCTTACTTGTCAGCAAGTAAATGAAGAACATCAGAGGCTAACAAGGTCGTTACAGCCGTTGCCAGTGTTAGAATGAAAGTATGAGAACATCACTATGGATTTTATGTTTGGACTTCCTAGATCACCTAAGGAACATGATGTTGTTTAGGTTCTGGATGATAAACTGACAAAGTCTGCTCACTTTCTTTCCATTCGGGTGAAGAACACCGTGGACAAGTTGAGCAGACTGTATGTCAATGAGATTATTCAGTTACATAGAGTACCTGTATCTATTGTTTCTTACCAAGATCCGCATTTTACATCACGCTTTTGGCAGAGTCTGCAGGTAGCTTTGGGGACGAATTTGCTTTTCAGCACTACTTTTCATCCTCAAATGGACAGTCAGTCTGAGCATACTATACAAATTTTAGAGGACATGCTAAGAGCTTGTGTTCTCGATTTTTGGGGTTCTTAAGAGGATCATTTGTCGTTTGCAGAATTTGCGTATAATAATAGCTACTAGTATAGCATTGGGATGGCACCTTTTGAGGCTTTGTATGGTAGGCCGTGCAGATCGTTGGTGTGCTGAGCAGATGTGGGAGAAACGACGGAGAAGATTACTATGATTCACCAATGCTTGGTTACGACCCAGAGTCGCCAAAAGAATTACGCCGATCAGAGGGGGGGCCTTTAGAGCTTGGGGTGGGGGCCACGTGTTTTTAATGGTTTTGCCATGCC
>JAUMHN010422846.1:0-13070 GCA_032360265.1 Heliamphora ciliata
ACCTACTAAAATAAATTATTTTAGTATTATTATTATTAGGATAAATTACACTGACCTCCCTTGAGGTTCACGAAAATATCAGCCACATCTCCTATAGTTTTTGAAATATCACTAACCTTTTATCTGGTTTAGTTTTTACATCAAATTAGTTTAACCGTTAAATTTCTGTTACTACTTAACGAAAAAACTGTTTTTCAATGTATATTTCCTTATTAGAAAATAATATATTATTTTTTGGTCTTTTTGGTCAAATCGGCCACTAAGAGGTATTTTGATCTTTTTATTATTATTTTTTCTTTAACTCTTTATTTTAATTTAAATCTTTAATTTTAGGATGTCCAAGTATCAAATTTTGAGATTTTAAGACTTTTTGGTGTCTTAGGGGCAAAATAGTCATTTTATCATTTTTATGAGAATTCTTGATTTTTAAATTAATATTTCATATTAATTAATTAATTTTAGGATGTTGGGAGTTTTGTTCGGATGTTAAGTTTTGCTGCTCAAGTGTTTGGTTTTTAGGGTTTTAGATCGAATCAAAGCTCCTAACCTTTTGGCAACCTAAGATCTCATGGGTTAACCGATGCTAATACTAGGGTTTAGAACTGGGTCCTTACACTTTCTGTTGGCAGAATTTGCGTATAACAACAGGTATCAGTTGAGTATTGAGATGATACCTTTTGAGGCTTTATATGGTAGACCTTGTAGGTCACTCGTGTGTTGGATTGATGTGGGGAAAAACAATGTGTTGGGGCCCGACTTGGTGCATGAGATAACAGAGAAGATTGTCGTGATTTGTCAAGGTTTGGTGACTACCTAAAGCCGTTAAAAGAGTTATGCAGAACGAAGGAGGAAACCCTTGGAGTTTGAAGTAGGGGACTACCTGTTTTTAAAGGTCTCACCACGTCGAGGTTTGATGAGATTTGGTTGTAGCGGGAAGTTATCGTTACGCTTTATTGGACCGTTCGAGATCCTTGAGAGAATCGGAGAGGTGGCATATCGTCTTGCCTTGCCTCCTCATTATCACCTGTACACAATGTATTCCATGTTTCAATACTTCGAAAGTATAAGCACTCTTCACATGTCTTAGATTGGGCAGAGTTGCGAGTGGATGACGATATCTCCTATGTGGAGCGACCAGTGAAGATCCTTGATACAAAAAAGCAAGTTTAATGTGGGATGATGATTACATATGTCAAAATCTTATGGCTTTATCGTGGCTTTGAGGAGGCCACATGGGAGCTTGAGTTTGAAGTTCGAGATAAATATCTGGATCTGTTCTCATCATAGATTGCGCAGCGAATTTCGGAGACAAAATTCCTTTTTAGGGGGAAGAGTTGTGTGACCCGATTTGTTTTAATTTCTGTAATGATATTCTCACATGATAAATGGTTTGTGTGGTGTTGTATTGTGCATATATGGTTTATATATAAATCATTTTGAGTGTTTAATGGCAAAGTGGTCCGTTTTGGAAAGGACCGATCTAGTGATCCTTAGACCGTTCAATTGGTTAGTCAGGGGTTTAAGTGGATGTAACAGGCAGTGACTTTGGCATTTGAGCCAAAGCTTCTCCTAGAAGTCTGTCTCTCTCTCTCTCTCTCTCTGTTGGAGATCTTAAGTTCAAAAGCTTCCCTCCTCTCTTTCCTTACTTTTGACTTAGATTTTGGTGACGCCATAAAAATAGAAATTGATCTACTCGACGAGGGTTTCACATCCATCCAAACAAAAGTTGGTTTTGATGCTTCTGGGGTTACAGCAGGTGATTAAAGCTTTGTGTTTTTAACCAAAATGGTAGGATACTAGATTACCTTGATTCAAATGTTTGATCCATGTAATTAAATACATTTTTAGGTGATTAAAATGCCACAGGTGGTGTTTTCATGCTTTAAACCCTAGTTTGGTTGAATTTATGCGATGTTATGTGAGTTTTTGTTGGATTTATGAGGTATTAAGTATGTTTTGATTGGATTCATAAGATTGAGTAAATAAATTTGAAACAATCTTTAAAAATGATAAGGGTATATGAAAATATCACAAAGGGTGGATTTTGGTGATTTTGAGCTAACCTTGAGGGTTGGGGTTTAATTTCAAACTTTGGTCGAAATTATCGAACATTGTGAAAATGTTGTAGATTAATCTATGGGTTTGGATTGTACACTTGTTGGTGGAGTTATTTTTGTTTAAATGATTTATTAGACGTACCGAAACAATATGGTTAATTTGGGCTTATATAGTTCATCGATGAAAATCTGGAAGATTGCACAAATAGGTGTTTCGTTCCTTTGGGTGAGCCCCCATAAATAAAGTGGTTGCCCAATTTGGGTGTTTGTTGTTGTGGCAAATTATAAAACTTGTAATTGCCTAGTGAGTCCCGGTGTAATTCGGACCTAGGTCAATAGGACGAAAGTTTATAATTCTCAACCGAGTCCCAGGGGGCAACAAGGTCGGTACATAGTTAAATTATTTGTGGTTATATAAGGATCGTTGAGAAACTACTTGGTTTTATGACATTTAAACTGTTGTGAGAATTATATGAATAGTTGCGATTTTAGGAGGAAAATTGATTTAAAACCTCTGTTTGGTGGTGTTATTTATATAATCGTTAATTACATGTTATGCATTTATCTTGTTAGTCTATTCTTATTGGGTTTCGGTTCACGTTGTTGAAACAAAAACATTTTCAGGTGACAAAGATGATCACGTGTCCTAGAGCGATGGAGTTTTGCTCTTTTGATGATTTTTGAACTATGAAACCTTGGATTGTGAAGAATTACCATGTTAAAATTGTAAGAGTTCATGGGTGTTGTAATCTCATTTTGAATTATGTTATTCGTTTTGTAAATCCAAGTAGTTGAACTCTTTCAAGGTTAGGATAGTTTTTTTGAATGAAATTGAAGATTAATGAAATTAATTCTTTTATATCAACACTATTGGATTGTAAGGCCACAAGGTCATGGTTTTATGTTATGCATGCTTGGATGAGAGTTGGGACAATCCTTAGGTTATTATTCTTGATTTGGAAATGGAATTCTTTTGTTTTGAATGTTGGGGTTTTATTTTTAAATCTTTTAGTTATGGTTTGGATCTCTTTTTTATTAAACTTATAGTTTAGGAATATTTAGTTTTCTTTCTTGGTACCAAAAATGCTTGGTTGGTGGTTGAAGTTTCAAAATAGCTTGAAAAAGAAAACACTTTCAAGGCCAGACCGATCGATCGGACCTCAGGCCGATCGAGCGGTCTTTACATGTTCTCGGTATCTCCTCCACAGGTACGACAAACTGCAAGTAGTGAAAGTCATGTTTTGAAATTTTGTACCCTTTTTAAAACTGATGTATCTTCTTCGTTTTAAACCCATTTTGGGTAAGCTTTATGTCCAAATTGAAGCCCCGAGAGTCTTCTTTTTAGTGGTTTAAACCTCTTTTCGAAGATCGTTTTGATTCAAATGACTTTGTTGGGAATAACGGAGATAAAATGGGTTTTACGAAGGGTTCTCTTCATGGGTTGTTCAATCTTGGTTGGTGTTCATGTGTGGTTCATGTGCCTCGGGTTTGGGAGTGTGACATGGCCGGTCGTGATGAGCGATGCTGGAGGAGGTTGTGCTGATGAAGGTTTGGCAGTATGGAGATGGCTTGGTGGAGCAGGGGTGGCGTAGCTGTGGCGTCGTGGTGGCAGCACGGTTTTCCCCGCTGCTTCCTTTTCTTCTTTTGCTTCTAATTTTCCAGCCTCCTCCTTCTTTCTTGGCTTTTCAATGTTGCTTCTCCATTTCTTCTTCAGATTATTAGTTGTGCTATACGTTATGAGATGGGGGTTCTACTTATATGAAGTTTTGGAGATAGGTGTCTATTTTTACGTACAGTGTCACAAATTTCTCATGCAAAATAGATTATGTAACAAATTTTGTATATTTTCTGCTGCACGAGTTTTTTGATGTAAAATTTTGTTTTTGATTTTTTTTTAAAAAAAATTGATATAAATTTTGATGTTATTTTATAAATTTTCGTGTGACAGAATCTTTTAGAAAATTCTCAAATTGCGTGTCACAGTTTTATTTTATAATTTACAATCATTGGTGTTTTTGTTTTTGAGTTTTGGTTTAAAAATTAATTATCAAGTTTTGTCAAGAATTTTATTTCGAGGCATTTTATTAAATTAATTGTTATTTATTTCTTCCCCTATTTAATTGCCGAGTGTTATAGAGACATTTTACTGAAAAGTCCTCATATTTAACAATGTAATCAAGCTTCTTACTTGATGTTATACAAACTGATCATTATGTATTTCTTGGATATAACAACAGGCTTATTTCTGGTTTGTAACGCAATTGTTGATTTAGAAAATAGTGATAATTTGTTATAGTTTATGGAACAACTTTCACTAATCTTGAAAATAAATAGAGTTCTAACATTTTCTAGTGATCAGAATTTAGGTTTGTTGTATGTCGCTGCTTCGATTTTTCCATTGGCTTACCAAAGATCCTGCTTATATCGTCTTAAGGGCTATTTTAGGAGACCACCTGGGGGGTTTTAGCAATGCATTCAAGGAGAAAATGGTCCATCAGTTTGTTAAGTGTACATATGCTTCGATTGTAAAATCTTTTCATCATATGCTTGATGAGTTGAAGAGCGAGGGGATAATAAGGTGCATGTATTTGTTAATAATTTGCCTGTTGAACATTGGAGTAATGCATACCTTCACGGTTGTCGGTATTGTGAGATGAATTTAAATACAACAAAGTCATTCAACAATTGGATAAAGGAGGAACGACATTTGCCGATCACAAACTTAGTGGATACATTTAGGGTAAAGTTAATGAATCAAATGGCTAATCGAAAAGCTATGCAAAATAGACTAGGGCTATATGTCATGTCAAAGATACCGAGTTGTACGCTGCATTCAACGAGTCGAGGCCACGGGTTGTAAGTATGTCAGGTGTTAATGTGTATATTCATTCTCATTGGTTACCATTGACTTATCAAAGTGTACTTGTTCTTGTCGACTTGTCAAAGTTTACTTTGTGCACATGCTGTTGGTGATATCCAGAAGAGTAGGAATGACCTAAACTCGTATGTTGATCAACACTACCATTTGCATAGTTTTTGAGATTCTTATAATGGTTCCATATACCTTGTTTTGCCTATTTGGAAAAATGATTACGATTTGTTTGAAGACCCTATTTGGCCACCTTTGTGTAAAAATGCAACCTGGGAGGCCTAGAAAGAATAAAAGATCCATTCGATGTGGGAGAAGGTTAATAAAATAAGAAGTGGTAGGTGTGGTAAGATAGAGAATCACAATAGAAAATTGTGTAAAGAGGCATTGTATCCCTAGTAGGGGTGGGCATGGGTCGATCTGGATGGTTTGAAGCTTAACCTAGACCCGAATCGACTAAGGTCGGTTTTAAAAATTTAAACCCAGAACCAAACCGTTTACCATTTAGAACCAACCCAACCCAAATTAATGCGAGTTGGTTCGGGTTAAACCTGCGGTTCTATTTGTTCACTAATCTTACACATTATCTTATATCAATTTAAATTAATTAAGAGCCAAAATAATATTACATTAAAATTATTACAATTCTCACATAAGATTAACCAATCCCAAGTAAACATCTAAATTAAAAATATTCTTAATAAGAAATCCAATTGTGCCTTGTGCTATAATTGTGTCTTGTTGCTACTTGTTATATACTTTTTTTAAAAATATATATATAACTTTGGGTCTTGGGTTGAGTTGGTTTAAAAAAATATCAACCCGAGAACCGAACCTATTAGATCGGTTCTAAAAAAAATTAGACCCAAAACTAACCCATCATCTTGGTAGGATTGAACCAACCCAATCCCTAGAGATTGGGTTGGGTTGGGTCAGTTCATGAGTTTTTCACGGCTTGTAGACACTTCTAATCCCTAGCGACTTTACTTTTGTTTGCACATGATTTGTATTCGCAGTAATGATTTAAGTAATAAATCGAAATAGTACTTTTTATCCTTTCCATTTGCTCAAATGAGGCATTCTCCTTTGTCTTTAAATAATTAATGTTGGTTGTACTGAGGACACATTTATGTACATTTGTCATATATGTACATAAATGAGACATTTTACAAAGGGTATGCTAGCATCAGTTTCAAATAAGACATTCCTTGGTTGGCTCCCATCAAAATGAGACTTTCTACATAAAAATATTTCATTTGCATTGGATAAGAATGAGTCATTTTTATTAGTTGAGTTATCATGGCATGAATAAATAAGAAACTGTGTATAAAATGATGTATATCACTAATAAGTAATAAAAACTAGGCTTCTTTAATAATTAAAAGTTGATCATTCATTGACTTTCCATTGTAAAAATATGATAAAAGATATGTTTACTTCAAAAAACCATTCACATATAATATTTATAGACTTTTACAAGCACAGATCAGTTTGGTTTGAGATCATCCATGTCTTCCAACTCAACAAATTCTTCGTTTCTTATTCTTGAGTTGCTTGTTTCCATGTGCAAATAGAATCATTTAGGAATTCATGGAGCATCATTTGAACCCTCAGCTCGCGACAAGATTCTATTAGAAATGTGCTACTTATGACATTACTCTTCATATGTTGCTACATAATGTGATGCACGATAACACCATAATCTAACACGATAACACCTCTTCGTGACAATGAGTTGTAGTGGGTCCAAGTGCCATTATTAGTGTTGTGGACTGCAATTGTCGAGTGGTTAGAATTGCATATGGGAATGAACAGGTAACAAAACCATCTTGCTTCGCACATTGGTTTGATAAGCACTTTGTCTTGTCGTTTTTCACTCTTGTCGTCTATCATTGCCTTTTGTTTTTTAACAAAGTCAAAACAAAGAAATTTGTGTAAGAATTTCAAGACTGAAACTAATCTCATGAAATAAATGTCCAATGCTTTCCTAGCATAGTTTGACTTGATAATATGTATCCTCTCACAAGATTTGAACAATCAACACTTGCCCCTTGTTTTGTTGAAGTTTCTACTTCTTGTTGTTTGATAAGTATCTCAACATACGCATCCATAACCTATTACATAGATAATGTATTATAAGTGAGATATTTATGTTTACATAAGTAAAAGTCTCATTTAATCAAATTGAGACTCTTCAACAAACTAATAAATATTGTCTCATTTTCATGCACAAATGAGACATATTCCAATTATACATATGAAATGTCTCATTCATTGCATCAATGAGATAATTTTTTTGGATATACAAATAATTGTTTTATGTTTACTTTAAATTGTTTCAATTTTTCATTTTGGATTACATACCAAATTAGATATCTCACCCTTCATGATTAAACCTCTCACATCATCCATGTGAACACAGTTGAAGTCCTCACTATCAGTCCAAACACATGCATTGCGAAAGCAGGTATATGATTAGCATGTAATGTTCTTCGTTGCGAAGTGAAATGTCATGATTAAATAATTTGTCATACTTGTATTTTTCAATTCTTCATATTTTAGTGAGCTTCTGTCAGTTTTCAAGTGGCATCATGGCATATATAGATCTTCTTTCGAGTAAGTGAAGTGGTTTGAGTTGCTTTTTTGTTCTCTTTTTACTCTTTGGTTCATTATCAAGATCACAATAGTTGCAGGTGGCTGTGGATTCATCGGACTTTGTTTGCTTCTGGTTCTTTTCGGCTTTTATGTGTAATTTAGAATTGTTTTCTCTTTCCTTATTTTGGCCTTGATTTTCTTCACCATCGAGCATGGTTCTTGTGCTTGTGCATTTGTATTTTTGGTGACAGCTTCTCTTTGTGTGATTTCATGAACTTTCTTTTTCTAGTAGCTGCGATTGTAGTTCACTTGACTCACCCCTTAGCCTTTCGATAACCTGATTCAATTTAGCTATTTCAGCTTGGAGATCATTTTATAATTTTATCTTTTTTTGGTTAACTTAATTCAATGTCAACCTTTTGACTTTCAATTTTTCCAATGTCTACATCATCTGTTTGGGTCGACGTTACTACTCCTATGACCTTCTCATATGTAGGGACCTGGTTCCTTTTATTTTAATAATGAATTAAAACTTGTTATGAGACATTTGGGAAAATGAAAAAGTACTTAATTTTGTGAAAGAATTGAAATTTAATCATGATAATGATTGATGATGATAATTGTATGCTTGGTAATGCATGAGAACAGTTATTATAAGTTGTTTGGATGAGTTTTGAGGTGTATGGATTAAAATTTGAACTATATATGTTTTCCTTTCCTTGGGCTGGTTATAGCGGTAACCACTCGAGCAGTTCTGGGTCTGCTCGAGCGATGTGTTGGCAGAGAGCATTTTAAATCGCAGGTTAAATTGAAATTTCTCATTTCCTTCTTCCCCCCTCTCTCTAAAACTCGAACCCTAAGCCCTAGATTCAAATTTGGAGCTTCCTTGAGCTCCTATTACCCCATTGGAGATCATTTCTCATCTTGCTTAAACACAGTTAAGAGATTGTTATATGCGTTGGAAGCTCTATTTTCATCCATCGGTTGGAGGTGTTCATCACTCGAGCTTGCTAGCACTTGATTCTTGTGGTTTTATCATCCAAGAGGTATGATTTATGACTAACTTTGATTATTGTATGAATATGAGTTGTATACCTTGCTGTATTTATATAAAAGTATGAATATGTATGTTTTTGGAACCCTAGATTAGGGTTTGATGTTAAAGCATCATAGTTAATGGATTTAAGTATGATTTATGATAAATCTACCTTGCTGTTGTTGTTGTTGGAGATAATTTAATTTGAAAAATGAGCAATTAAGGTTTTGGTTGGGTTAAATCTTGAATAAATTGGGGCTTTTGGGTTGGTGAACCCAAATGATGAGATTAACTTGAATTTTGATAAATTGGAGGTGGTGTTAATCTATTGGTGTGTAAAATCTAGGAATTTTGTTGAAATGTGAGAACCATACGATAATGGGTTGGGGATTTTAAACAATTTATATGAGTTTTGATGATATGTAAAACCCATGGGATGACTGGTTCGGGGCTTTGAGCCAACTTAACCCGAATGTGTGAAACATAAGAATATTAATGATTGTTAATAACTTTAAAAATTCTAATGGTGTCGGGTTTGACGAGGGAAACTGAATTTAATAGTTGGACTCGTGTTGGTGCTTACTGTGGATACTCTAATTAAGATTGGGCTCGAATAGCTCATCCGTAAAAGATCATAAAAGAGTACATAAATAGGCTAGATACTTGTCCTGCGGTGAAAAACTGTCAGAGTACATAATTGGGCTAGGTACTTGCCTTGCGGTGAAAGACCGTCAAAGAGTACAAAATTAGGTTAGGTACTTGTCCTACGGTGAAAGACCATAAAAGAGTACACTTGGATTTGAAAAACCTTGGTTAAATGATTGAGAGTAAATGAATGTATGAAAGTCAATAATTGAATTGGGTTGGCAAATCCTTGGTTAAATGGAGTGGAATAATTTAAGATTGGGAAACCTTTGAATGGTTGTAATGTTTGATATAATCGAAGTTTAGAAAACTTTGAGAGGGATTCAAAACCTGAATTGTGAATGCCTTGAAAAGGTTTGAAATTGATAAGGGAGTAGAAAGCTAAACTATGGTTTTATATGTGAAAACCCGATTATGTGAATGGAAATTGGTTAAAAATGAAATTGGTTGTGGATAAAACATTGTCATGCAGTTCGCATAACCTTCCTCGCATGTCATGCATTTGTTCATCTTTACTCTATTTTCTACAAGTCTCGGCTTATGTTATATAATATATTTCAGATGATAGCAGGAAGAAAATGGTCGAGTAAGAAGAACGATCATGGTGACCCTTTTTGGGTTGTTGATTAGAATTACGTATATTTGTGGATAGATCATCTTGGGATTTCAAGATTGTAAATGTAATTATTTTTGGTACATTGGATGAATATTTTTAGGGTTGGTGGAACCCATTTTGTAAGGTCTTAAGGTTATACACTCATGAATTGTATGCATGTGAGGCGTCGGGTTGTTATTTCAGGGTTTTGAGATGTATGGAGTTATTTCAGGTTTTAGTGTTTTTTGAACACTTGGAAAATAATTCAAGAATTTGGCTTGTTTGCTCTCGGGTAGTCCACCACTCAAGCGGTATTGAGTCCGCTCAAGCGGTCTTCGCTAAGTTATTTTTGTTGAAAAATTTGTTTTAAAATGGGGGTTGTTTGGTTTCTTTGGGGCATCTTTTTAAGCTTAAATTGACCTATTTGAAGGATTGTTTTATAAGTAAAATACTCTCTTTTATTTTCATCTTTTACAAGGAAACGGGACGTTTTGGTTTCAATTTAAATAAAGTTTGACTTCCTCCAGTTATTTTTAACTCGGTTTTGTTTTGGATTCGTTAATCCAGTTTTCCTTCCTATTTATAATGTTGGGTTTATTGTTAAGTTTTCGGGGCGTGACTGTTAGGGTTGTATACTAAAAACCATTGTTTTGGTTTTAGTATTTAATTTGATTTTTTAATAAAATTAGTCTTTCCATTTTATGAGAATCTTAATGAGCAATATATGCGTTTCATTATTTATTTGATGTCATGCATGAGTGTCTTTTATTCTACATAGTATTTAAGCTGACGTGTAGAGTTTGACTTACACACAGAAGACTAGATTATTAATTTTTGTATAATATAAGTTTTTGGTTTACAATTCAGATGGTGGTTTACAATTCAGATGGAATTAGACACACCATCGGTACGACTGTAGTATAATATTTTAGTAGAACTGTCTTAATTATGGGGAACAGTAATTGTCTCGACAATTGTTTCGACTCATTGTGCTAATATTTTTTGTGTGTATTGAGCATGACCAAGTTGGGATAATTAATTTTGTACTGTCTTTATAAATTAATTTACACCCCATGATTATTATGAGTTCTTATACTCTTAATCCCGAGATAATTATTATTTACATATTTTTAATATTCGTTATTTTGATTCATTAGAGTGTACAATTTTGTATGGGTCTATAATCCTAGTAAGTTGGATAGTAATATTAATTATATGGTGAATATTAATTATTGAAGGAATTCACGTCCTAAAATATCGGAATTGATAATACCCCCTTAAGGAAGCTTATAAGTTTTGATCGAACCAAACCCTGCAGGTGAATTTTATAATCCAGCAATTAAATAAGTTAAGCAGAATGGCTTAAGAAATTTTTAAAGAAATCGATTAAATATAATTGGCAATAAATTAATTTAATCGACGGATATCTGTAATCTTAAGGTGAGGAGAATAATTAAGCATTTTATAACAGAAGATCGAATACTACAATTTTGAGAATAAGGCTGACAGTATAATTATAATTCTTTAGTGGAATGAATTATAATTTATATTTTTATAAAATTGCTTATGGGTTGAGGTAGGATTTCGCAATTATATTAGAAGTTCATGTCTTATTTACTTCACAGGTTCCTGCTGTGGCCTATTTATATGTTGCTATAAAACCTATCCACCAGATATTCCATATAACATTCTAGGGTTTTCACGTCTTGCAAATCCAAAGAACAGGCGACTAGACAGTTTTGAAAAATGCGATAGATCAAAGCTCACACTTTGTTCGTGTTTAGCATTTGGGAATACTGCAGAAGGCTTGTATCGGAGATTTGACTAGAAGTCAAAAATCATGGTAGATCGTTAACTGAAAATTGTTGCAGCAGCTGAAATCATTCAACTAGATTTTGAAAAGTATAATCTTAAAACTAACTTTGGGAGTATTACCGGGTTTTGTTTTTGATTGTTCAATATGAAAAAGTTTCAATCTAGAGCCAGTTTCGGCGTATGCTCATCTAGTTATTTTTAACTAAAATTATAGAAATAATTTTAGGATCTTGGCAGTTTGCCCCAACAGTAACATCATATGTCTTATACAGAAGTGCCTCATCTTGAAGCAAACAAATGACGGATGCCTAGTTAAAATTTTCCTCCTTCAATTTTAGTATTTCACTCGCATTATTTGTTCTCTCTTCATTGTATCAACATTGTCACTTGCTTCTTCAATTACTGTCTCTTCATGGCTCACAACCAAGTCTCTAAACAGGTTGTACAAGTATTCACTCTCATTTTGGAAAAGCCTCACAGTTGCATCTTCTAGTGTGTGAATTCATGACATTTTGTTGATCCTCCTTTTCTTCTAAGGCTCATTTTCGATGTTTTCTTTGTATTGCTAAAGTTTATCATGAACATAAGTATTGGAAACACTTTTTCTTCTTTTCTTTGGCCTTTTTTCAACATTTAACATCTCCATTTTGCTAATTTTGTTCTTTTCATATTCGGCAGGTTAGACCTTCTGACGGAAGACCCGTGAGACATCAAGAGTAGAGATTCAATATTTGCTAATAAATGTTTTTACAAATGACAAATTACAAATAATAAGACACTAAAAACGAGATATGATATCACTAAAATAAGGCTTTTCGAGCTATATATGTGAAATGTCTCATTAACACAAATGAGACATTCTCATATTATAAATGAGACATCTGAACCCAAGAACAACACGTGAGGCTTGTTTTTAAATGAGATATTCTTACCTTTACCTGTAGGGACTCGGTCCATTGTTATGTTCTAGTGTAAATGAAAACGAGTATGTTATGTTCGGTGGGAACAATTGTATGTGTAGATCTTGCGTTAGAATTAAAACTTTAGCCAGTAGATGTTCACTAACGGTGGTTAGATGTTGGGTAATGCATGAGGATGTTAATGCGAGGTGTGTAGCTTATGTTTGGTTCAGTTTTGGCACTTTTCGTTCAGATTTTCTACCTAGTTTTGATCGCTCGAGTGGATGGTATACCGCTCGAGTGAACAGATGGCTGAGAGTTTTTGGGCTTGGGGACCGCTCAAGCGGTGGGGAGTCCACTCGAGCGGACAGTCAGCGTACAACTTATAAGTTATGGGTTTTAACCTTTTTACCTTCATTCTTTCCTTCTCTCTCTCTCTCTAGAACATAAGTGAGAGCTAGGATTTGGGTTTGGGGGGGGGGGGGGGTATTTGGTTGGGAATGTATACTGAAAAGTCATACTTTTTATGTATTATATTCTGGATCCCTGGCATATTAAT
>JAUMHN010422857.1:0-35043 GCA_032360265.1 Heliamphora ciliata
TCAAGGAGGAAACTTTCCTTTTAAGTGGTAAAATATGTAAATTATTCACCTCATTATTTTTATCAGTAGAAATAATAGGATGTAAAATATAAAGAGCATTTTTCAATGTACCACCACAGATAAATTATTTTTCAACCAAAATACTGCATGAAAGCTTATTAAAAGATATAGAATATCCATCATTCCCCAAATAAGAAACCAAAACTAAGTTCCGCCTGATTTGGGGTACATATAAAATATTTTTCAAAATTAAACAATTATTTATACTAAAATAAAGAACTACTTCTCCCACTGCAACAGCAGACACTTGGGAATTATTCTCCATCTGAAGGTAGAGCTCGCCTTCTCTAAGCTGCCTGGTTACCTGGAACCCCTGCAAAGAATTGCAGACATAATTAGCGGCTCCTGTATCTACACACCAGGTTTCCGTAGATACAACCGCTAAACATGATTCAACTACTAGAGAAAAAGCAACACCTGCAGCTTGCTTGTTCTTCCGGTCAGGACAGTCCCTTTTCTAGTGTCCCAATTTTTGACAAAAATAGAAATTACCCTTAGGCGCCTTTACCTTTGCCTTGGTAAATGATGGCTTAGCCTTGCCAACCATCCTTGCATTTTCCTGTTGCTGCCCTTTCTTTTTCTTCTTGCCACCTCTTGGCCTAGAAGTATAAGTCTTTTCAGCAACAAATGCACGGGTTGGCTTGCGGATAACACCTTCAGCTGCTTGTAGTTTTTTCAACAATTCTGCCAAAGAAAAATCCAATTTGTTCATAGTGTAGTTTAGGTAGAATTGTTGAAACGAATCAGGCAGTGACTGGAGCACGATATCGATTTGGGATTTCGCATCGATTTTTGCTCCAAGGACCTCCAGCTTGTTAAGAAGACCGATCATCTTCAAAACGTGGTCCCTAACAGGTGTACTATCAGCAATGATTGTGTTCATGAGAGCCCTCATGGTCACCTGTCTTGCTGCCCGACGTTGATCACCAAACATTTCTGTAAGGTTCAACATGATCTCAGCTGCAGATGCCATAGACTGATGTTGGCTTTACAGAACATCCGACATAGATGCCAAGATGTGACAGTTAGCCATCCGATCAACCTTTACCCACTTCTCATAATCCTAGATCTCCTGTTCGGTGGATCCATTATGAGGGGTGGGAGGGCAAGGGTCATGCAACAAAAACTTATAGTCGTCAAAAGTCAAAACAATATCGAGGTTCCGTTTCCACGTGATAAAGTTTGGTCAAGTAAGTTTATGTTCCTTGAAAATTGCCGCTAGTAGATTGAATGATCCCATTATTAAATCCTGAGAAATAAAATAGAAAATATTTTTAATTTTTTTATCAAATTAGGGTCCCTCAATCTTTTAATTTAAAAAGAATTATTGGCAGCCTGAATCCTTCGTGATTAAGCAGGCCACGTAGTGTAGACGTCTACTATTCAACACCTGTCCGGACAGACATGCCAGTCTATTAATTTACTGCAGAAACCAAATATCATAATAAAAAATCACCGGCCTAGAGTCACGTCAATTGATAAGCCACGTAGTGTGGACGTCTAACAATCAACGAACAAAAAACTACTAGATTTTTCATTCCTTGATATAGGACATTCCATGTAAAATAATTAGCCAACAAATTTTGGTCCCCACAAATAAAAACAGTGAATCCTTAGGGAGAATATTTTTATTCACGGGTTAAGTGTATAACCATTACTCTTAATTTGAAAATACCGTGTGAAAATCCTGGGCCCGGTGTGAGCGAACCCTACTTCGCACTATTCTCAAATTTACTTCTTTCGAAAATTCTTGCCGGAGATACCATAACTATAGCCATTCCTTATGGAGACCGAAAGTCGAAGCCGGCGCGCGAGCTATAATTACATCTGCTACGAACGTGTAATGGAGACTGTAGGATTTATCGGTGACTAAACCCTTCTCGCACTTAATATTTTAAAAAACGAGGGTTTTACCTTTTTGTTCATTTTAAACGATTAAACATATTTTAATTCTTGATTAAAATAAATTCGATTTTAATCAATTAAAATATTTCTTGTTTAATCATAAATAAATAAAAGGCTTTCTTATTTAATTTTGCGAAAGAAATTAATTACCCAAATTTTAATTAAAAAATCTCAATTAATTTGAACACAAAAATTAAATAAATAATTATCTATTTATTTTCCTGTTTTAAAAAAAATGTTAGGATTATTTACTTTATAAAACCTTTTTTCTTAATATACTTTAGATAATTAAAATCATGCATAAAAGGTAAAACAATTAAAATAAAATCCATCCACGCAGTTAAATAAAATAAATAAATAAATAATTAAACAATGACAAAATAAATATAAATTAAGTCGTTGTGATCCGGTCCATCCGTTTAATGTTTTAATCTGACGGTCTCGAATCAAAGATTAAACGCCTAAGGTTTTGGAACCCTAAACGAGGCGTCAAAGACTCGAAACTTTTCTTCAGCCTCCGGACCACCATCATAGCCTCGGACCACCGCTGAAACGCTGAAAAAATGCTAAAAAAGAAGCCCAAACAGACCCTTAAGTTGTCAAAAATTTTACTGTGTAGGCAGCACTGCGCTGCCCTTTTTCAGCCGCTGTTTGACCCGCATTGCAGCCACTTTTGAACTCCCAAAAAATTCTTGTAGGTAGAGCACATTGAGGTCTTAATCTCTAAAAAATATTTCGACAAAATTTGAAGCCAAAGTACCCCGAAAAAATCCCCAAAGTGCCGAAATTTCTACAGTGGCGCCACTGTGTGCGACCAGCTTTCAAGCACCTTTTGACCCCTATTCCGCCGTCGTTGAACCGCAACCGAACTACCATTGGATAGCCAATGCCCAACCTTTATTTCAGTGAAAAAATCGCATCAAAAAAGATTACTGAAATCCCCGAAAACAAGCCTCAAATATAGCCCCTATTGTGGCCGAACGACCCTTTGCTGCCACTACCTTGTTCTTATTTTTTTGTTTTCGTTTCTCGTTTTGCGTGATTTGATTACAATATTGATCCAGAAAAAAATGAATGAAATAATAGATTACATCGTCAAAAACCTATACCCCACGTAGGAGGCGTACAACCGATCTAATCTCGAAACAAAACCGTCGAGATAAACGATTAAAAACGATATAAATCAAACATTCATTCATACATTCATATTACCGGATCATAACGACATAGGCTGCAAAATAAAGGTTAGCACAATGGTTTCCATGAAAAACGCAACCGTGGCTCAGATACCATTGTTGGAGCGGAAAAAATTTTGAACCGACGCTGTGACAGTAAAAAATGACGTATGCATCTTTCATGAAAACTGAGAACTATATTAATCTTAATAGTATAATACTTTTATGAAACATGTCGAAAAGTTTCAAGAAATTCCGAATACGTTGAAGATGACCTTGCAATCTTCTCACGTATGTCCTGAATGCACTACGACGATCACGGTGTGTGGGCACTAATACCGATCGAAGAGTTCTTCCTCTATTGGTTTCTTCTCACACACTTCTCTCTAAGGAGGCAAAATTAATTGCCAAAAAGAGAGAGGGGGCTACGTGTATGGGGAAAGAATTAGAATTTGGTTATGGCCTCTTAATGATATATCCCATATATATCACTTAAGATATGTATGGCATTTATATATTCCTACCTCAAAATTGGCAAGAGATATATATCCATAAAAACAAATCCCCATCCCTATATTAGGGCCGGCCACCTAGGGAGTAATCCCTAGGTGTGCCAAAAATCAAAATGGCCCTCCATTATTTAATTTAATCCCTGAATGTCCCCGACGGCAAAATCGGTATTCTAATTAAATTAAATAATTACCGAAATCAACAAGAAAAATATCCGTGCGTATAATGGGCTACGTGAAGGATCATGAGGAAGTATAGGACTCGGGCTAACCGTATGAGAAAATCAGATATCCCTAACTCTGTCCCCGAGCTAGATCCTTTCTCGTACGAACCAGAACTTATTCCACTAAAGGTCCTGACCGAACTCCCGGCCCTAACACAAATTATGTCTTGAGTTTCCAATTATCAAATGCATTGAATTCTCTCCACGTTTAAGATATAGATTCCCGATAAATAAATTAGGTTACTGACAACCCGAATTAATTATCCTCTTCTCCTCGCAACCACACCGCTTAACCTTTTGATATGCTGGATCCGAAGATCCACTGTACAGGTTTAGCATAGTCAAACCTATAAGCAAAGCACACGAGGGGGAACTCCTCAACCTAAATCGGACGTTATTTCCATCAGCTAATTATCAATCATCGGGCAAATAACGCCAGTACCCAACTCATCGGTATTGTTGATCTCATGGAGAAAATCTCAACCATTGACGACTCAAAGTATTGTACATCATCAGAACACAACTAATCAATCACTTCGGGATTAAGAGTTCGTGCAATACATGATAATACAGGATGTGGACCAATTCATATAGTCATTATAGAATCGATCATCCCATTGATCCCGCTCAATATACTCCAAGTGTACTAGCACATCGAGCTCAAACATCGAATTTTCAAAACCTGAATTTGATCCATTCGTCCTCGCCAAGACCAGCTACTATAACGATGTTCTACAATCGTACCAATGGAATGTCTGGATCCATTGAGATTGTGAGCTTACGTGTATAATCTGTCAGAGACTAGGACCCGATCTTCCGTGCAGCACGCATCGAGTCAAATACTGGATAGAATATACGGACTATGCATTCATACATCACAAATATAAATACGAAATGATAAATATAAAACCATCTCAAATTGTTTCTCATTAATATGCTAGGGATCTAGAATAAAATACATAAAAAGCATGATATTTCAGTATACATTTCTAACAAAAGGGGTCATTTAATTTACTTAAGCGAAAACTGTTCAGCGTTTTATGGAGAAAAACACAAAAATTGAGCCTCTGTTGGCAACGATTTTAGGGTATCAATTCATGGGCTATAGGTCTGATTGTTGGTAAGGATTTAGTTTAAGGTATCCCCTACAAGTTTCATGGTTTGTTCTAGGGCAAGTTGTTTGCAAAAATGTTGAGATTTTTTCTAATTTATAAAAAGGGTTCAGTTAGCCTAAAAAGGGTCTGCGGAGTGGGTTTTCAACAGTGAATACGTAACACCATTGAGGTACTATCCGGGGGAAGTTTGAGCCGATTTTTGCTCATTATTTAGTTTAATATGTTAACTACATTTTCATGTTACCACTTTTGAATTTGGCATTTAAAAAATTTAGATTTTTGGTCTCACAAAAATGTGTGACAGAGGGCTCGGTCAGTCACTGAAATACAATAGTGACTTTGAAAAGTATTTTGACCTATCAAGGATTCATTTGATTGGCTCATTTTTTGTGGACAATAAGATATATATGTTCTCTATAAGTTTTATGTTTTGATCCAAGCTCGGTTCTCATTCTAACTTAGGGTTTTCAGGTCTGCAACTTGGAGTGGTCAAGATCTGACACTCTTTGGAAAAAAATGACATATCTGGAGTTCTACTCAACGAAATCACTTCAAATCAATTTTTTATAAAAGAGAACCCAAAAAGAGAGGTTTGGACACAAGAAAAACTTTAAGATCATTTTTATACAATTAGTTATGACGTTTTGAAGTTAGTCGCAGAATGTTCGCATGTCCAAAAAATTAGGTTATTTAGGGTTTTGAAGACTTAGCTGATGTTATGTTAATTTGTGATGTATTTTCTTTGCATGCATATCATAAACTCAAACAAACCAAAACTCCAGAACATTTTTAAGCCATAAAACTCAAAAATATACACATCCAAGCACATGCAAAGCTTGATTATGCACAAACAGTCCACTATTCATGCCTACGACGCCTTTTTGAGTTATTATTTGTTTATTATCTTTCGGGTTAATTATAGAGAATGATTGAGGGCTATTTCGTGAGAGTAGCTTTTTGGACACATATCCCTAGGTGATCGGCCATGCAAAAATGATCCATTTTTGCTTTTTGGCAATTTTTGTTGTCATTTTGTCTTTTATTAATTAATTTTATATAAATATATGATTTTGGGCATCCATGTGTCAAATCATAGATTTTTAGTACTTTTTGCTGTACTTGGGGCAAAATGGTCATTTTACCCTTATTATGAGAAATTTTGATTTTTGATTTTATATTTTATGTTATTTACTTAATTTAAGCTATCCCGGGACTTTTCTGAGTATTAGGCTTTGCCTCTGAGTATTCGATCCTTTTAGGATTTTTGGGTCAAATTAAGGTTTTGGATTAATTAGGGTTTCCTTTGTTTATGAAGCGACCTAAGTTCTCATTGTCTCTTTGTTGCTAATACTATGGTTTGAGCCGGGTTGTTACAATATAGGTGGGTAATACTAGGGTCCGGACCGGAGTGTTACAATCTACCTCTCTTAAATAAATTTCGCCCTCGAAATTTCGTACGAAAGGTTGTAGATGGTTACTTGCATCTCTTCTCTTCGAAATTGTGTCCTTGACTTGTTCGTTATTGAGAGTGTGGACAAGGTCGGATTTATACGTTCAACATTTCGGGAAAAATAGTTGTTTAATCTTATTAATTTCTTAAACCGATTAATACAAAATTTTCAATAATCATGTCGCATACTTGTGCTGCGAGAATTGTTTGACTAGTGCTAATCTAAAATCGTTTGTCCTTTAAGCGTCACTTTTCCTGAGATAATGCAATAAGTTTATTTAACGTATATCTTAGAGTTTGTAAATTCAGGCGTACCTCTGATCATCAACGAATACTCTTTTTTCTCTTGGGAAGGTGAGCCTTCTGTCCATTGATTCTCTTTTTGGTCAAATTGTGTCATCCTTCCCAAACTACCTGTTCCCGTTTTACGAATATTGTCGTTTCTTCCCCTTGGTAGCGAGCATTCAAACTTTCTATTTCCGAACTTATTATAATTAAAGTAGATCGTTGAGTTTATCTCTTGTGGAGGGCGAACGCTCCACTATTCGCTCTCTGGTTGGTCAGGTTGCACCATATTTTTTAAACCACTTGTTCCTTACTGCAGCCAATTTTTTTGATCCTTGTAGCTCTGGTCTGGTTGACGGTGGTTGTAGTTTAACTCTCTTCGTAGTGGGCACTCAAATCTTTTATGTCCGAGCTTTCAGCATTGATAATAGATTTTTAATTTTGGTGCCCTTTTTCCTAGTTGTTCCCTTCAGTCACCATGCGAGTAAGGCTCTGAGCATGTGACCTTCTTGTTATTTCTTAGTGGTCCTCTTTGATTGTATTCTCCAATTCTTACCGGACAATGCATCATCTTATGTTCTGGCTGGTTACACCTGTAACAAGCTCTTACAGTTGGTTGTTCTTGCTTTGTGGCCTTAATCCAAACCTCAATTGCTCGAGAAAAATTTTTCTTCTCAGGTGCTGGGGTATTCTGTACCCTTAGGTCTGACAAGTACTATGATCCTTCTTGGGGTGCCTTTCCTCGCGATTGATCCAAATTGGCTATTAGATCTTGCAAAATTCATGCTAGGCTTGGGACTTCCACTTCCTCTTCAGTTTACCTACTTTTACTGAACGTCCATGGTTTTGTCTTTGTCCTGCCATCTCTAAGAAAAAGAAAAGGAAAAAGGGATCACTGAACTGTTCGCTAAAGTTTGTTCTACTTATATGACACTCAATTTGCTCATTAGTATAAAAAGTCTCATCTAATGAGAACCTACCACTCTTTACCATAGATTGTCAACGCAAAGCTACAATTCTGAATTTTATATGAAGTCCTGTTATTGCATTCCGAGTCTCACTTCATTGACTAGCAGAGATCTATTTCGACCAATCAGTTCCACTCTATTTCTATTTCATACATTGATAATCTCGCAGTACTGTGCTCACAAAAAACCCTATATGGTTGTCAAAGCTAGCTCGAGAGCTATTTGTTGTAAGCAGGTCTGGACCGAAGATAAGAGTTTTCTTTAATTTTTCTTATGCATACTCTTAGCATACTTCTGATGGTTCCAAACTGGGTGTTTAGACAGCCTAGGCGAGATGCGAGTTTTGGTTAAGTATGGTAGAGAACTTATATTGGTGCAGATCTTACGGATGCACTTTTTTTTTACTTGTAGGTATCGATGTGTCGTGAGGTTTAACCAATAGAAAGCGAGTGATTTTTGATGAGGTGACCTATTACAACTCGAATGCCATTGTGCTGCTGGTGTGATATTGACAATCCTGGTGACGAAGTCCATAATCATATACTTTTGTTCCTATTCCAGTCTTTCCAAGTGTTGTGCTATTTGTCCTTCACTTGCCAGTACGCGAGGTTTGAGTGTTTCTCTTAATGACTAGATCGTTTCGCTCCGGTGGTTGGTCACTTTAGAGTAATTGAATGGGATAAAAGGTATATCTGAGACAAATATCGAGTCATGTGATCCATTGTGGTTTGAGGGTTGATTCTCCATCAGGCTCTCGATGCTCCTGGTTATCTCTTGTTTTCCACTTCTCTACTGTTGGTACGAATCTTTTGCTTCCCGGGTTGTTGGATTTGTGGGTCCATTGTGAACAAGTATGGGAAAGTTTAAATTCTGTCACTATGTGATGTTATGAGTCCCTTGATGTGAAGCTGTTGTTCCTTACTGTAGGTTACTGATAGCATAGTGCTACTTGTCGGGTCCTTTGAAAAGGTGTAGTCAGTTGAGTAAACCCTTACTTAACTATTTCTGCAGTCGGAGTCTCGGCTTTCGAAACTTCGTTAAACGCAGACGTTGACGGTAATTTAAGTCGTAATGTTGAGGACAGATTACCCTATGTTTCGAAGAGGTGTTAAGAGGTTCCTGTGCATTGTCCTAGTCTTTTATGAAGCGTCGAAGCTCAATAACTTGATATCCAGGTGATCATCGTTACTCACAGACCTACGGGGCAAGGCTTTGAGGGTTGACGGGAAAAACATATGTGGAGTTTGATAAGGATGGTCAGCTCAGTCTTACTGGTTTTAGAGAATGTGACCATAAAACAATTAATAGGTAAGTGCTTAGCTAAAAATTTTCAAATGGTATGAGCACGAGATGCCACTAGGGTTAGAATATCTTCGGGTGGACTCCCAGATGGTTTAAAGGCATGGGGTCATAGTTAAAGCAATTGCCATTGACTCAGGTTGAGAGTTCAAGAGATTAGCAATTGATGAATATTACAAAGAGGAGGTTCTCGGGATCAATATGCGTAACATCTGATCTTGATGAAAGATATGTTTAAGCAATGGGTGGCCAGACTAGATATTTTCCCTCAAGTTACATCGGCCTAACGTACTTCAATTCAAGCATCCAAGTCGACTCCCCAGGTTGGGATTTCAAGAGTTCAGAAAATTGCTTCAGTCGGAAGTAGTCAGGGGAAAATGAATGATGGTGAAGGATCTTGGCAATATCGAGTGATGTTGAGTCCTATGAATAGAGAGCTAGTTCACGGATGGTGACTTGCATTGAAGGACAGTCCAACGTGAATACTTGCCGTCATCTAGACATGGTTCAACAATGAAAATTTCAAGGATAAGGGTATTTTCTAGGACGAAATTCTTGGTAGGGTTACCAACAAGACATTGGGTGTAGAAAGATTACCCCCGAATGGTACTGGGTAGCATTGTTGAGGACCGGTGCTATTAGAAGCAAGGAAATTTTTTTTTTAACCAGGTATAAAAGTTGATACAAGGGTCTTGGAAGAGAAACTCATAAGGTTGAAGTTGCGGGATTTTAACTGTGTTTCCTCAAAACTTAAGCTACTCCTAGTGCTTTATTATCTAGGGGTTACTTAACTTGTCGACGGTTTGATCGTTTATCGACTATCTTAAGAGAGTGTCGAGATTCGGGGGCTATTTTCATTCTTAATTGTCTTCATGTTTTTGGGATATTGCAGATTTTAGTTTGAGATTATGAGATAGCTTATGAAGAATTTAATAACGAACACTTGCATTTTATTCAAGCATATAACCATTACAAAGTTTTTCAAAAGTTCTCCAAACACAAGCATAATATTCAATGAAGGAGAGACACAACACCTATCATGCTAAGGCCTAGACAAACAGATGCAGATAAAAGTAGCGAATGACTGAGTCACGTTCCCATGTCGTCTCGTAGATACCGTAGTAGCACCACTGCACTTCCACGTGATGAAAGTCCTCAAACCCCATGCCAGTCCTATTGATTATGGTTACTGGTATCTCCAGGTACATTTCTGGATTGTTGAAGTTGATTATTGGGTTGTACGGGTTGATGATCCCTCTTCTATCCCTTGGTTTCTGTGTTTGCATCCACTTTGCATCTATTCTATCCCCTAACAACTTTTTGAATCCCGGCGGTACCTTCAAACGGAAGGTGGTTTCATCGCACCAGTCTAATACCCTTAGTGGACCCATGTCCCTCGGAAAAGACTCTGGCTTTTTCAACTTCCACGTCCTTTCAAGGAATACCCTCGCATACACTCGTTCCCCAACACTATAGTGTTTATGGTAGTCCTGGCGGCTCCAGTAGATTATTGCGTCTGTGGTTCCATCATCATTTGGGCGGCGCCTCTAGTGGATCATAAAAGAAAGTGATGGCTCGCTCCTCATTTTCGTCATCCTCAAGTCCATCCTCATCGTCTGCTTGAAAGTCTTCCACATCCCCTACTACATCAGGTTCTTCGTTTTCTCCTACTTTTTTGACCTCTTTCTCTCCATGGGCTGGCCAATTGTCCGGAAACATCTATGCCAATGAAAACACATCTACTGGGTCTTGTTCTTCAGTGGGTTCTTCCTATAGGTCTAAGCCCTTTGGTTCTGATGCTGCCCACGGTTCCCCAACTGGTTTTGCGTCGGACACCATCCTAAAGAAAGAAAAATAAAGAAAATCCTAAGGTGAAGATTTTAAGTTGTTGAAATTATATGTGATAAATTATTCGTACAAACATTTTACAGAGTTTCTACGCTATAGAACTCGCAATCTCCCATTTTCCAAGGCCTAAAGGTTCACTAAACATAGGCTCTGATAGCAACTGCGATCCCCCGTCCTCCGGGCACGTCGGGACATACGTAACTATAAATAAGAAAAATATTCTAGCTGACCATTCATAATTACATATGATAATTATTACATCATTAACGGTTCAGAATTTGTTGAAAGTACTCAATGATTATAGTTATCCAGAAAGTTCAACAAAAGTTACAATATGTTCGTGAAAAACTGAGTTGAAAAAGATCAAAAAGAAAATATCCTACATCTTCAAGTGGCACTGTTGGGATCTGCTGGCTCCTGCAACTCTCCTTACTCCTCAAAGTCTTCTACTCCTACGAACACTCCTTCCTCAAAATGTTCTTCTTCTTCACCTGTGGCACGAATGCCATGAACCAGAGCTCAGAAGCAATTTTTCTAAATCGTCTAACAAACTCACAACAAAATATCCTACAATACTTATCGTATAATATCCAATACAAATCTAAAGGCAAAAAGATAGATAATTTACAATTTTCAACATGGCAAGCACATATAAGAACAATTGTGCAAGTGCGTGATGCAGATGAATGCAATGAAGTAGCCTAACCCAACGTACTTCCAAAATAATATCATACATTCTACGCTGGGAATTACAAAGTAGACTTGATGGCACATTGATCACCTAATCTATCCACGCCTCGTTGCGAAAGGTAAACCCTCACCTAACGGCGTGGGGGCGGGCCAATCAGTTTTGTTTATCCTTATTCGGGCTAACCGATCCCACATTAAGGACTAGGATGCTCGTTAGGTGTCAACCAAAAGTCTAAATAATAGGCTAGTGATGTACCGATGGTGCTTAATCCCCCTTTTTATAATAAACATCTCGCAATTTAATTTCAAAGACGGCAACCAGGGACGCCTAGATCCACAACCACAGGAAGAATGATTTTCATATCACCCAACCCAATTTGAAAGGTATGAAGGGACTCTGATAACCCAAGATAAAATGTAGGAATGATCATGATGGGCAATATGACTCTCGTGTACAATCAATTATAGCATGGCATATAAACACGATATGGCACAAGGTACAACTCGCTAAACCATAAGGTACAAGCATACGAAGCATAATCTATAATTTATGTCACATAGAATCGAACTATCGGCATGGGTTAATTTCATCAAAATTAGTATTTTCATACACCAATTGTTCACAAAGCTCATATAAAGTCCATACATTCAAGTTTCACAAAGTAACACACCATTCGTACACTTAGCCAATTTTAGATAAACGTTTAATTGCTAGTTTTAAAGTTGCGACAGTGTTTTGAAGTACTTAGATATGGATTTAATTTCTAAAATTTGAACACCAATTAGATAAAAATATTTTCTACAACTTTTATATTTGGTAATAAGGTCAGATCCTAAGGAAAAGGGGTCATTTATTTTACTTAAGTGAAAACTGTTCAGCATTTTACGGAGAAAAACACAGAAATTGGGCCTCTATTGGCTACAATTTGGGGGCATCAATTCATGGGCTATAGGTATAATATTTGGTGTGATTTTATTTTAAGGTGTTCCCTACACGTTTCATGTTTTGTGCTAGGGTAAGTTGTTTGTAAACATTTTGAGATTTTGTCCAATTTATAAAAAGGGTTCAATTAGTCTAAAAATGGTCTCCAGAGTGGGTTTTCAATAGAGAATGCTCAACACCATTGGGGTACTATCTGGGCTATTTTGGGCTGATTCTTGCTCAGTATTTAGTTTAATATGTTAACTACATTTTTCATGTTTACCACTTGGAAATTTGGCATTTAAAAAATTTAGGTTTTTGGTCTCACAAAAATGTGTGATAGAGGGCTTTGTTAGTCTCTAAAACACAACAGTGAGTTTGCAAAGTATTTTGACCTATCAAGTTTTCATATATTTCTCTCTTTTTCGGTGGACATTAAGATAAATATGTACATTAAGATAAATATGTGCTCTACAATTTGTATGTTTTGATCCAAGCTTGATTCTCACTCTAACACAGGGTTTTTAGGTCTGCAACTCAGAGTGGTCAAGATCTGACGCTCTTTGGTAAAAATGCCATATCTGGAGTTCTACCCAACGAAATCACTTCAAACAAATTTTGTATGAATGAGAACTCAAAAATCTATGTCTGGCCACAAAAATCATTTTCAGATCATTTTTTTAAAATTAGTTATGACGTGTTAAAGCTGGTGGGAGAATGTTTGCATGTCCATAATAATCAGGTTATTTAGGGTTTTGAGGACTTAGCTCATGTTATGTTAATTTGTGATATATTTTCTTCGCATGAATTTCATAAACTCATACAATCCAAAACTCCAAAACATATTTAAGCCATAAAACTCAAAAATATATACATCCAAGCACATGCAAAGCTTGATTATGCACAAACAGTCCATTATCCATGCCTACGATGCCTTTTTGAGCTATTCTTTGTTTATTATCTCTAGGGTTGATTATAGAGATGGATTGAGGGCTATTTCATAAGAGTATATCAGAAGGTTTTAGGGGATTTACTTACCTATTTTGATGTTTAAAAGGTTGAAAAAGAATGGGACTTAGCTTTGTAGCTTGCTCCTTGATCATTTCCTCCTTTTTTCTTCCATCTCTCTTCTTCTCTCCTTCTTCTTTGAAAACACTTAGAAATTTTTTTTGTAGTCTCTCTCTCTCACCCTCTCAATTGAATGCATGAAGGAGAATGGGGGGGCTTATGTCTTGTTTTTATAGAAAAATTATAATGGATGGATAATTATTGCACCTAATTCAAATTTTAAATTTGCCTTGGCTCCTATTGGTTGCATGGGGTGGTGGGTGCTATTTGAGACATGCAAAAATCAGATTTGGCAGCATGGGAAGTTGGCTAAGATAGGTTTGGGGCAGATAAAAACTGAATTGTATTAATTTAGGGTTTTAAATTGTATTTTGATACCATTTTGTGGAAGAAAATGCATAAAATATTAATTTTGTGTATTTTTTTGGTGTCTAAATCTACTAAAACCAATTATATTAATCTATTTATAATTAAGTTAGTCTTTTAATGATTTATCATAATTTTGGTAGCAATTAATTAAATAGGTGTAGGCTTTTAAGCTAAATTAAACTAGTTTGACTAGAATTGACTTTTTGACTTATTTATTATGTAGAGATCTTAAATAATTATTTGTTTACTTTTATTGACCTATATGATTATATTATTATATATATTACTTGTATAAAAAGTATTAGATTAAAACAATACTTAATTAATACATATTTTCTCATTTTTAAACTTAAAAAGGAAAAAAGTAGCTTTTTGGGCACATATCTCTAGGTGGCCGGCCATGCAAGGGAAATTTGGTCATTTTTATTGTTATTTTGTCTTTTATTAATTAATTGTATACAAATATCTAATTTTGGGTATTCATGTGTCAAATTTTCAATTTTTAGGACTATTTGTTGTACTAGGGGCAAAATGATCATTTTACCCTAATTATGAGAAATTTTGATTTTTGGTTTTATATTTTATGTTATTTATTTAATTTAAGCTGTCTTGGAACTTTTCTGAGTATTAGGATTTTGCCTCTGAGTATTCACTCTTTTTTTGGTTTTCGGAACAAATTAAGGTTTCGGGTTAATTAGGGTTTTTCTTGTTCATAAAGCGACCTAAGTTCTCATTGTCAATCCATCGCTAATACTAGGGTTTGAGCCGGGTTGTTACAATCTAGGTCGGTAGTACTAAGGTTCGGACCGGAGTGTTACAGATTAACACTTAGCTGCAAATAATTTGTTTCCTCCCCATCTAAGTCAATACTATTATTTACTTGACCGAATTTATGTCAGCTATTTAATTTTACTTGGTAGGATCAGTTTTCGAGATAGTAAAATTAAAATAAATTGGCCTGTCTGGACAAACGATGGACAGTAGACGTCCTCCCATCGAGGCATGCTATTCACAATGTACCAAGCTGCTAGTAATTTTTTTTAAATGATAGAGGAAATTAAATTAAAATAAATTCAAAATTTTGTCGTCATAATTAACGGTTATTTTTAATTATGTAATTTTCAAAAATAAAATGGCTTTCAATCCTCTCGCGTCTATACTCAAAGAAAGCTAACTTAGAGGACCAAACTATGTTAACTAAAAAGGGAATTTGGACATTGTCTTAACTGCTGAGAACTATAAGTTTGTATTAACTAAGATTTGTCCACCAGTACCTGATCAGGGGGCGACCAAACAAGAAATTCAGGCCCATCAAAGGTGGCAGAAAGCTGATCAAATGGGTCGCTGTTACATTTTGACTTTCATGTAAAATGTTTTACAGCATCAGCATCAGTCCATACCTAGTGCCTATGACATGATAATGAACCTCAAAGAAATAATTGAGAATCAAAATCGTGATGCTAGGCAGGTGGCCATGAAGTCTTTTACGAATGCAAACATGGCTGAAGGCACCCCAATTAGGGATCGTGTTCTGAAGATGACCAGTCTTCTGAATGAACTGAAGATCTTAGGAGTTAAAATTGATGGAAAAACTGAAGTCGATATCATACTTCTGTCACGTCTTGATAGCTTCAAGAAGTTCTACCAAACTATACCATGAATAAGCTCAGCTTTTTATTGGTAGAACTTCTTAAAGAACTTTAAGTAGCCAAGGGTGTTCTTAGGAAATCAGGTTCTGTGTATGTGGCTAAAAAAGGTGCTTCCTCTAAGTCGAAAGGCAATAAGAAGAAAACGATTTAGATACAGGGAAGCACAGATCCAAAAGCAGTTAAGGGACCAAAAACTAGTGTGAAGAAGCTGAGCGGCAAGTGCTATCACTGTAACTAGTTTGGGTATTGAAAAAGGCAGTGTCCAATGTTTCTCAATAAGCAGAATCAATGTGACGCCTCGTCCCCCGGGCACGTCGGGACATACGTAACTATAAATAAGAAAAATATTTTAGCCGAGCATTCATAATTACGTATGATAATTACTACATCATTAACGGTTCAGAATTTATTCAAAGTACTTAATGATTACAGTCATCCAGATAGTTCAACAAAAGTTACAATGTGTCCGCGAAAAACTAAACGAAAAGATCAAAACACAAATATCCTATGTCTTCAAGCAGTACTGTTGGGATCTGCTGGCTCTTGCCACTCTCCCTGCTCCTCAAAGTCTTCTGCTCCTACGAATACTCCTTCGAAATGTTCTTCTTCACCTATGGAACGAATACCATGAGCCGGAGCCCATAAGTAATTTCCCAAAACCGTCTAACAAACTCACAATAAAATATCTTACAATACATATCATACAATACCCAATATAAATTTAAGGGCAAAGAGATAGATAATTTATCATTTTCAACAGGGCATGCACATATAAGAACAATTGTGCAAATGCGTGATGTAGATGAATGCAATACAGTAGCCCAACCCAACATACTTCGAGAACAATATCATTAATTTCATGCTGGGAATTACAGAGTAGATTTGATGGTACATTGATCACCTAACCTATCCTCACCTCGTTACGAAAGGTAAACGGTCACCTCGACTACATGCCTTAGCCATTTTATTCAAGGGCAACGGCGTGGAAGCGGGCCAACCAATTTTGTTCATCCTTATCCAGGCTAATCGATCCCACATTAAGGACCAAGATGCTCATTAGGCGTCAACCTAAAGTCTAAATAATATGCTAATGACGAACCCATGGTGCTTAATGCCCCTTTTTATATTAAATAATCTCTCAATTTAATTTCAAATATGGCAACTAGGGACGCCCTAGATCTACAACCACTGAAAGAATGATTTTCATGTAACCCAACTCCTAATGACAGATAACGAAAGGGACTCCGATAGCTCAAAGATGAAATGTAGGAATGCCCATGATGTGCAATATAATTCTCGTGTACAATCAATTATAGCATGGTATATAAACATGATATGGCACAGGGTACAACTTGCTAAAGCATCGAGTATAAGCATGTGAAGCATAACAATAATTTATGCGACATAGAATCGAACTTATCGGCATGAGTTCACTTCATCAAAATTATCATTTTTATACACTGATTACTCGCAAAGTTCATATAAAGTTCACATACTCAAGTTCCATAAAGTAACATGCCATTCGTACACTTAGCCAAATTTAGGTAAATATTTAATTGCTAATTTTAAAGTTGCGATAATGTTTTGAAGTACCTACATATAAATTTAATTTCTAAAATTTGAATACCAGTTAGATAAAAATATTTTCTACAACTTTCAAGTTTAACACTAAGGACGGTTCCAATGGAAAAGGGGTCAATTATTTTTTTTAAGTAAAAACTGTTCAGCATTTTACAGAGAAAAACATATAATTTGGGCCTCGGTTGGCCATGATTTTGGGGCATTAATTCAAGAACTATAGGTCTGAGTTTTAGTGAGGCTTTAGCTTATGGTGTCCCGTACAAGTTTCATGTTTTGTGCTAAGGCAAGTTGTTTGGAAAAAGTTAAGGATTTTGATCAACTTATAAAAAGGTTCAGTCAGCCTAAAAAGGGTCTGCAGAGTGAGTTTTCAATAGAGAATCCTCAACACCATTAGGGAACTATCCAGGGGTATTTTTTGCTGATTTCTTCTCAGTATTTTGTTTAATATGTTAGCTACATTTTTCATGTTTACCACATTTGACTTAGGCATTTAAAAATTTAGGTTTTTTAGTCTTATAAAAATGTGTGACAGAGGGCTGTGTCAATCACTGAAACACAACAATGACTTTGGGAAGTATTTTGACCTATCAAGACTTCATATTTTTAGTTCATTGTTGGTGGACAGTAAACTAAATATGTCATCGACAAGTTTTATATTTTGATCCAAGCATGGTTGTCACTCTAACTTAGGGTTTTTAGGTCTGCAACTCAGAGTGGTCATGATCTGACACTCTTTGGAAAAAATAACATATCTGGAGTTTTACTTAACGAAATCACTTGAAACAACTTTTATATGAAATATAACTCAAACATCTAGGTTTTTACACAAAAATCACATTAAGATCATGTTTCTACAATTAGTTATGATCTTTTAAAGTTCGAGGCAGAATATTGGTAAGCCCAAAAAATTAGGTTACCTAGGGTTTTGGTAGCTTAGCTCATGTTGTGTGTATTGTTTTATGTGTTTTCTTTGCATGCATGTCTTGTACTCATAAAAACCAAAACTCCAAAACATATTAAAGCAATAAAACTCAAAAATATACACATACAAGTAAATACAAAGCTTGTTCATACACACAGTCCACTACTCATGCCTACGACGCCTTTTTGAGTTATTCTTTATTTATTATCTTTAGGGTTGATTATAGAGATGGATTGAGAGCTATCTTGTAGGAGAATATCAGAGGATTTTAGGAGATTTACTTACCACTTTTGATGCTCAAAATGTTGAGGAAGAATAGAATTTAGCTTTAATGATTCCTCCTTGATCCTTTCCTCCTTCTTTCTTCTTCTCTCCTTCTTTCTTAGAACACTTAGAGATTTTTTGATGGTTCTCTCCCTCACACTCTCAGCCAAAATTTATGAAGGAGAGTGGGTGTTTGGGTGTGTTTTTATAATAAATATTATAATAGAGAATAATAATTGCTTGGAAGCTTTATTTTGAATTTTCTTCAATTTTTAATGGTTGCATGGGAGGTGGGAGTTGTTTGAGACTTACAAATCTGATTTTTGGCCACTTGGGAATTTTGCTAAGGGCAGGTTTGGGCAGACAAATCTGATTTTTGGATTAAATTAGGGTTTAAATTAAATTTTAGTACCATTTTGTGAAAGAAAATGTATAAAATATTAATTTTATGTATCTTTTTGATACTTAAACCTACTAAACCCTATTATATTAATGTGTTTATAGTTAATTTAGTCTTTCCATGATTTATCATTATTTTTATAGCAATTAATTAAATGGGTATAGGCTTTTAAGTTAAATTAAGCTAGTTTGACTAGAATTAACTTTTTGACTTATTTATTATGTTGAGACTTTAAATAATTATTTATTTGATTTTTTTGATCAAAATTATTATATTATTATGTAAATTACTTGTATGAAAAATATTAGATCAAAATAATACTCAATTAATACAACTTTTCTCATTTTTAAGCTTAAAAAGATAAAAAAATAGCTTTTTGGGCACATTTCCCTAGGTAGCCATCCATGTAAGGGCAATTTGGTTATTTTTTTTGTTATTTTATCTTTTATTAATTAATTGTATATAAATATCTAATGTTGGGCATCCATGTGGCAAATTTTAGATTTTTATGACTTTTTGATGTACTAAGGGTAAATGGTCATTTTACCCTAATTATGAGAATTTTTAATTTTTAATTTTATATTTTATGTTATTTACTAAATTTAAGCTACCCCAATATTGTTTTGAGTATTAGAGCTTTGTCTCTGAGTATTTGGTCTCTTAGGATTTCGGGTTACTTAGGATTTCGGGTTACTTAGGATTTTTCTTGTTCATGTAGCGAACTAGGTTCTCATTGTCTATCCATCGCTAATACTAGAATTTGAGCCAAGTTGTTACAATAAACCAGGTAATTTCTATTCACTGGTGGTTGAAAAATATTTAGCGGTGTTATCTACCGGTACCTGGTGTGTAGATACGAGAGCCACTGACCATGTCTATAATTCTTTGTAGGAGTTTCAAAAAATTAGATAGCTTAGTAATGGAAATATATACCTACATATGGGCAATAATACAAAGGTGGCAGCAGTTGCAGTAAGAGATATCACTCTCAATTTTAGTAGAAATAAGATTTTACTTCTAAAAAATTATCTTTATGTACCTTTGATTAGATAAAATTTAAATTCAGTTTTTAGTTTAATAAAGAATAAATATACTATTTATTTTAATGACTCTATGATTGTTAAGAAAAATAAACATTTTATTTGTTCTGGTACATTGGTGGATGATCTGTATGCGTATCTTCTATCTCTCCTACACTGCAACTGATTGAATTGAATAACACATATAATGTATCATATAAGAGAGTTTTCTTTTCTAATTAACCAAACATTTCTTTGGCATTTATGCTTGGGTCATATTAATCTAAAAAAGATAAATAGACTGGTAGAAGATGGACTTTTAAGTTCATTGGAAGTGGAGGCACTTCCAGTTTGTGAATTCTACTTAGAGGGTAAGAAGACCAAGTGGCCCTTTTCGGCCAAAGGTTATAGAACTAAAAAATCGTTAGAACTGGTTCATCCTGATGTATGTGGTCTTATGACAATCTGGGCTAGAGGTGGCTTTGAGTACTTTGTTAATTTCATTGATGACTACTCAAGTTATGGAAACATTTATCTAATGCACCATAAGTTTGAATGCTTTGAGAAATTCAAAAAATTCAAGGTGGTGGCAGAAAAGCATCTGGGTAAAACTATCAAACACTACGATCCGACCGTAGTGGGGAATACGTCTTTGGAGAGCTTAGGGACTACTTGCCATCGGAAGGGATTATATCCTAGTTAACTACACCAAGGACTCCGCAACAGAATGGTGTAGCAGAAAGAATGAATAGGACTCTTATGGAGATGGTAAGGTCTATGATGAGTTATTCAAGTTTACCCGATTCATTTTGGAGACTCGCATTAAAGACAATGGCTTACATTCTAAACTTAGTACCTTCTAAGGCAGTACCTTCTACTCTCACAAAATTGTGGACCAGGCGTAAGCTTAATCTGAAACATATTTAGATTTGGGAGTGTCTAGCACATGTAGTGAAATAGATTGCACGTAAGTTGAAACCAAGGACAAAAGTCTATTTCTTTATGGGATATCCCAAAGAAACGAAGAGCGGTCTATTTTATAATCCTAAAGATCAAAAGATTATTGTTATCATCAATGCTCAACTCTTGAAAGAGGATTATATTATGGACTACAAGCCCAATAGTAAAATTATTTTGAAGAAAATGAGATAAAATACCAGTAGAACGGAAAAGAAATCACAAGTCACGGATTCCCATTGTTTCGTTGTAGTGGGAGGATTATCGGGACGCATACAAATCATGAACAGGGTGCTAATGCACAGGGTTCAGATTCTGTTCAGCGTATTACTGATAGTACACAAACACAGGTAGTGTCTCGTCGTAGTGGGAGGGTTATTCATCAACCTAATTGATATATGTTCTTGGGAGAATCTTTTAACAAGATCCCGACAGAATTAGATACCAAACCTTATAACTACAATAAAGTAGTACAGGATAAAGACGTTGATCTTTGGCAAAAGACTATGAATATAGAAATAGAATTTATGAATTCTAATCAGATATGAGAACTTTTAAAACCACTCGAAGAGATAAAACCCATTAGATGCAAGTAGATCTACAAGTGGAAGAGAGGAGCAGACGAAAAGGTTGAAACTTTCAAAGCTAGACTTGTTGCAAAATGGTTCACTCAGAAAGAAGGGATCGACTATAAGAAAACTTTTTTGCCGATCGCCATGCTTAATTCTATTTGGATTCTCTTATCCATTGCTACTCATTTTGATAACGAAATTTAGAAAATGGATGTCAAGACAACTTTCCTTAATGAAAGTCTTGACGAGTGTATTTATGTGGTACAACAAGATGGTTTCATAGCGAAGGGCTAGGAGTACATGTTGTGCAAGCTTAAGAGATCCATTTATGGTCTTAAGCAGGCATCGAGGTCTTGAAATACTTGGTTTGATCAAGTCATAAAGTCTTATAATTTTGATCAGAGTTCAGAAGAGTCATGTGTGTACAAGAAGCGTGATGGAAGCATAGTGATCTTTCTAGTATTTTATGTAGATAATATCTTACTCATCGAAAACGATGTGGGGGACATTATCTATGATAAAAGTATGGTTGTCTGGATAGTTTGATATGAAAGTCTTGAAAAAAGTTAGTCACATCCTATGGATCAAGCTTGTGCCAAATCAAAAACAAAGGATGTTAGGCTTGTCATAAGTAAAGCATATCAATGATATCTTTACTCGTTTTAGCATGCAGGATTCCAAGAAAGGGTTTCTCCCTTTTACGCATAGAATCACTCTATCCAAGGATCAACACCCTTAGACACCTGATGAGATAGAGAAGATGAAGGTAGCTCCTTATGCTTCGGCAGTAAGAAGCCTAATGTATGTTATGCTTTGCACTAGACTCGATATTTTCATTGCCTTTGGCATAGTTAGCTAATATCAGTCTAACGTAGCGTAGGAGCATTAGACTGCAGTAAAAAATATAATTAAGTACCTGAAATGGATTAAAAATTATATGTTGGTTTACCACGCAGACAGTCTAGTACATTTAAGGTACAGACACTCAGATTTCTAGTCAGATAAATATTTTTGTAAGTCTACCTCAAGATATGTGTTTACCTTAGGAGGTTGAGCTGTAAGTTAGAGGAGTATCAAGTTATCTTGCATTATTAATTCCATTATGGAGGCTGAGTATGTGGCTGCTTTTGAAGCGATCAATGAGGTCATTTGGCTAAAGAACTTTCTGTTAGATCTAGACGTGGTCCCTTTAGTTCAGTCGGCTATTACACTTTATTGTGATAATAGCGGAGCGGTTGCAAACTCAAAGGAACCAAGAGTCCACAAAAAAGAAAAGCACATTGATGGTAAGTATCACTTGTTACGAGAAATTATAAAGAGGGGAGATGTTGTTGTGACCAAGATTGCATCAGGAGACAACCTTGCAAATCCTTTTACTTACTTGTTTAGAGGCTCAAGGGATGGTAGGATGAAAGGACTTAGCTTTAGAAAAACTCCTCTCCTTGTTTCCTTCCTTTTTCTTCATTTTTCTCCCTCAAACTCACCATAACACTCGAAAGCAAAGAGGTTTGGTTCCTTTCCCTCACTTGTAAGAAAATATGAAGGGAAGAAGAGAATGTTTGGTTTGGTTTATATAGGCAAGGCTAGGGGACAAGAAGGGGACATAAGGTACCAAAAAAAAAAGACTTTTTCTTCATTTTAATCAATGAGATGTGAGCTGATTTGAATTTATTCGAATTTTGTGGGCTAAAATTCAGACATGGGGAAGATAAATATAGCTAGGGGATGTTTAAGGGAAAAAAAGCCTGACCCCACATCAATCAAGGGGTTTTGCATTGGTTTGCGTGCCCTTTTGTGCAAGAAAATGCATTAAAAGTTAATTTGATGTAACTTTTTCGTGGTTTTTCCTACTATGACCTATTATTTTACTATGTTTATGATAAATATAATATTCTCATATATTATCATAGTTTTCATAGCAATTGATTAAATAGATGCAGTCTTTTAAGTCAAATTAAGCTATTTTAGCAATATGTGACTTTTTAACTTATTTTGTTGTGTATGAACTTTAATAATGATTTGTTTGCTTTTGTTGACCTATAACATTATATTATTATGTATATTACTTGTTCAACAAGTATTGAATCATCATAATACTTAATTTAATACATTTCTCATCATTTTAAGCTAAAAAGAAAGCAAAAAGTCACTTTTTGATACTTCTCAAGGTGGTCTGCCACTAGTGGGCATTTTTGTCATTTTTATTTTATTTTGTCCTTTGCTACTTAGTTCTACTTAAATCCTTGATTTAGGGTATCCATGTGTCAAAATTTAAATTTTTAAGACTTTTTATTGTACTAGGGGCAAAATGGTCATTTTATCTTATTTGTGAGGATTTTTAATTTTTAATTCATTATTTCAATATATTTACTTCATTTAGAATTTTAGGAAACTCTCCAGGTGCTAAGGTTTTTTTGCTTGAGTTTTTGACCTTTTTAGGATTTTTGGGCCGAACTTAAGGTTTTGATTCCAGTTAAGGTTCTGAACTTTTTCTGTATTCTATGGTCTCGTGGACTATCTATCACTAACACTAAGGTTCGAGCAGGGTCTTTATATGGATCGTTATTAACTGGGTTATCACAACTAGGGTCTGTACCGGATTGTTACAGTTTGTTAAATCGACCAGCATAACAAAAAGCTCGTAGTGACCATAATGAGCTCGGAAGGCGGTCTTTGCTATATTCTCCTCCTAGATCCTTAACTGGTGATATCCTGATCTTAAATCAATCTTTGAAAAGCAGCATGAACCCTTTAATTGATCAAATAAGTCATCAATCCTCGACATAAGATACTTATTTTTCACTGTTACTTGATTTAGCTTTCGATAGTCAATACACAATCTCAAGGACCAATCCTTCTTCTTAGTGAACAAAGTTAGAGCTCCCCACGGCAATGTACTTGGGCGTACGAACCCTTTATTAAGCAACTCTTGATGCTGTACTTTAAGTTCTCACAACTCTGCTGGTGTAAAACGATAAGAAAACATCAAAATAAGAACAGCTTTCGGGACAAGATCGATAGAAAACTCTACCTCATGACTCAGTGGCAACTCAAAAAGATCGTAAGAAATGACATCTAGATAGTCGCAAACCACAAGGGGAGACCCCTTTCGGACTCCAACAACCTCTTCTAACATGAGAGCAGAAAAGAGGAAACTAAGATTTTCTCAGTTTCGCACAACATTGGGCATGGACACCGAATCATCGTCTCGATTACCTACGAAACAAAAACAATCACCCTCAGGTCAACAAACTGATACCGTCCGTCGATCACAATCGATAAAGACACGATAGGTGGTCAGTCAATCCATTCCTAGGATGACATCAAACGTAGTTATGTCGAGAATGATTAAATCAAACTCTAAATAATGACTGATAACCTCTAACTCACAAGATCTACAGACTCACCCCAACACCACATTCCCACCGTTGGAAGCAAACTGTCAAGATCATTGATTTGTAAACGATTTTTCAAAAAATTAAAATTGGACAGGCAATCACCGAAACAGGCTCCAAATAAAATTTTTTTGATGTCGAACGATCAAAAATAAAACCCGTGCCACCACAGTTAATTCAGATGAATACTTTTTGGTCGATTTTCCAACTACGAACTTTGATTTCCTGAGTTGTAGCTCCAGTCAGACCTTCTATTGTATTTCTGATGTGATTTCCGAACGTAGTGTGGACGTAATCTTTCGAGAACTGAAACTAGCAGAACCTGAACAGCCTTAGTCTTGAAAGAGAATTTATGAATTTAGTTCAGCCTACCCGCATATTTATAGGGCTACAGTAGGGACCAATGGAGTAATTATGACATAGACTTCTAGTTTAATCTAGATATCCATCCATCTTTTTTCGTAAATATACAAACCTCTCAGCAGTTTCTGTAATTTTGAAAACCTTATAACGGTTTTTGTAATTTTCATAAAACACTAAAATATAGTTCATACTACTCAAGAATTGTAACTGCACTCTTAGTCATAATCTCAAGACCAATTTGCATTGATATCCTATTATTAAATGCTTAACTCATCTCCCCACGTTAAGATTCTCGATACTTGCTAATTAAATTTAATTATTGATAATTTAATTTAATCGGGATCTTTAAAATTCTTTAAGTCCTTCTGTTTAACTTATTTGACTGCTGGATAATCAAATTCACCTGCAGAGTTTGGCTTGGTCAAAACTTATAAGTTTTCTAAATGGGGTATCGTCAATTCTGAACAATAGAGATGTGGATTCCGTCAATAATTAATATTCACCATATATTTAATACTGCTATCCAACTCATCGGGACTACGACCCATAAAAGATCGCACCCTCTAATGAATTAAATAAACAAATATCAAATATATGCAAATAATAATTATTTCAGAATTAAGAGTATAAGCACTCATAATAATGTTGGGTGTAAATTAATTTATATAGTCAGTATAAAATTAATTACCTTAATGTGATTGTGTTCAATATACACAAAGTGTACTAGTATAGCGAGTCGGAATAACAGATGACGCTATTATCTATAAACTATAACCAAGACAGGTCTACTAAACTATGTGCTACAGTTGTATCAATAGTTTGTCTAATTCCTTCTAAACTATGAACAAGAACTTATATTCTGCAAGAACCTATAATCCGGTCTTTCGTGTGCAAATCGTACTCTATACACCAGATTAAATACTGTACAGAATAAAGAATATCCATGCATAACAATAAAGGCATGATATTGAATACATTGTTCATTAAGATTCCATTAAAATGAAAAAATAATTTTATTAAAATAAAATTAAATACTAAAATTAGAAATAAATCCATGATTTTTAGTATATAACCCTAACAATTTACACTTATACTCAAAACTACGCAACCATACATCTGATTCCTATGCCCTCTACATGATTATTAAAAATCTTAGTCAGTAAGCTCTTTGTAAAAGAATCGACAAGGTTGTCTCCTGATGCAATCTTGGTTACAACAATATCACCTCTTTGTATAATTTTTCGTATCAGGTGATACTTACCCTCAATGTGCTTTTTCTTTCTTGTGGAGTTTTGGCTCCTTCGAGTTTGCAACCTCTCCGCTATTGTCACAATAAAGTGTAATAGTCAACAAAACAAAAAGCACCACATCTAGATCCAGCAGGAAGTTTTTGAGCCGAACGACTGCATTGCTTGCTTCAGAAGCTACCATGTACTCAACCTCCGTGGTGGAATCAGCAATGGAGAACTACTTGATACTCCTCCAACTAATAGCTCCACCTCCTAAGGTAAACACATATCCTGAGGTAGACTTATGGGAATCTTTGTCTGACTGAAAATTTAAGTTTGTGTACCTTAAAAGTATTAGACTGTATGTCTAATAAACTAACATATAATCCTTAGTCCTTTTTAGGTACTTGATTGTATTTTTACTACAGTCCAATGCTCCTGCCCCAGGTTAGACTGATATCTGCTAACCTTGCCAACGGCAAAGCAGATGCTGGGTCTAGTGCAAGCATAACATACATTAGGCTTCTTACTGTCGAAACATAAGGAACTGCCTTTATCTTCTCTATCTCATCAAGTGTCTTAGGATACTAATTCTTAGATAGAGTGATTATATACCTGAAAGGAAGAAACTCTTTCTTGGAATTCTACATGCTAAAATGAGCAATGATATCATTGATATACATTGCTTGTGATAAGCCCAATATCCTTTGTTTTCGATCTCGCAAAAGCTTGATCTCGAGAATGTTACTGGCTTCTTCCAAATTCTTCATATCGAACTACCCAGATAACTATACTTTTACCAAAGATAACACCCGTACGTCATTTTCGATGAGTAAGATATCATCTACATAAAATAATAGAAATACTACCACGCTTTTGTCATGCTTCTTGTACACACAGGACTCATTTGGACTCTAATCAAAATCATAAGACTTTATGGCCTGATCAAATCAAGTATTCTAAGACCTTGATGCCTGTTTAAATCTATAAATAGATCTCTTAAGCTTGCACAACATGTGTTCCTGGCCTTTTGCTATGAAATCGTCTGGTTGTACCATATAAATACACTTGTCAAGACTTTCGTTAAGAAAAGCTATCTTGACAACCATTTGCTAAATTTTGTAATCGAAATGAGCTACAATGGATAAGAGAATCTGGATAGACTTAAGCATGGCTATCGACGAAAAGATTTCCTCATAATCGATCCCTTATTTATGAATGAACCCTTTTGCAATAAATCTAACTTTAAATGTTTCAACCTTCCTATCTGCTCCTCTCTTTCACTTATAGATTCACTTGCATCTAATGGGTTTTATCTCTTTGGTTGGTTCTACAAGTTTTCAGATCTGATTAGAATACATAGATTCTATATCTGAATTCATAGCCTTTTACCAAAGATCTGCATCTTTGTCCTGAAGTGCTTCATTGTAGTTACAGAGTTTGGTATCCTGTTCTACCAGGATCCTGCCAAAAGACTCTCCCAAGAATATATACCCATCAGGTTGATGAACAATTCTCCCACTACAACGCGGTACTACCTGCGTCTATGTACTAGCAATACCACGTTATGCAAAATCTGAACCCAATGCACCATTACCCACATGCTCGTCTAGCATGTTAATGGTAGCACCCTATTCAAGATTTACACATGTCCCGATAATCCTCCTACTACTAAGAGGTAATAGAATATCAGTAACTTGTGGTTCTTCTTCCATTCTACTAGTATTTCCTCTCATTTTTTCCAAAACAATTTTACTTTTAGGTATGTGGTCCATAATATAATCCTCTTCTAAGAATTGGGCATTGGTGCTAACAATGACCTTTTAATCCTTAGGATTATAAAATAAACCACCCTTCATTCCCTTGGGATACCCCACAAAAAAATAGACTTCAGTCCTCAGTTCCAACTTACCCACGTTCCCTTTCAGCACATGTGTTGCACACCCTAAATCCGAATATGTCTCATACTAGGCTTACGCCCGGTCCATAATTATGTTGGAGTAAAAGGTTATAACTTCGAAGGTGCCAATTTCAAAATATAAGCTGTTGTCTCTAATGCAAGTCCCCAAACCGAATTAGGTAATCCAGATTAACTCATCATAAACCTTACCATCTCCATAAGAGTTTTATTTTTTTTATACCATTCTGCTGCGGAGTGCACAGTGCAGTCAACTGGGATATAATCCCTTCTGATGGCAGGTAGTCCCTAAACTCTCCAAAAAAGTACTCCCCACCATGATCGGATCGTAGTGATTTGATACTTTTACCTAGACACTTATCTACACCCGCCTTGAATTCTTTAAATTTTTCAACGTATTCAAACTTACGGTGCATCAAGTATATGTATCCATACCATGAGTAGTCATTAATGAAACTGACGAAGTACTCAAAGCCACCTCTAGCCTAGATTGTCATAGGATCACACATATCAAAGTGAGCCAATTCTAACAGTTCTTTAACTCTATAGCCTTTGGTCGAAAAGGGCCTCCTGGTCATCTTACCCTCTAAGAAGGATTCACAGATTTGAAGCGCCACCACTTCTAATGAACTCAAAGATCCATCTTCTACTAGTTTATTTATCCTTTTTAGACTAATATAACCTAAGCATAAGTGCCAAAGAAACATTCGGTTCATTAAAGAAAGAAACTTTCTCTTATATGATAAATTAGATGTGTTATTCAATTCAGTCAGTTGCAGTGTTGGAGAGATTAGAGTAATAACATAAAGATCATCCACCAATGTACCAGAATAGATAACCCGTTTATTATCCTTAATAACTATAGAGTTAATAAAATAATCCAAATAATTGTCTTTAACCAATCTAGAAATAGAAAATAAGTTTTTTCTAATAAAAGGTACATAAAGACAATATCTCAATATTAAAACTCGATCTCTAATAAAACTGAGAGTAACATCTCGCACTGCAACTGTTGTCACCTTTGTATTATTGTCCACATACAGGTAAATCTTCTTATCACTAAATTGTTGAGTTTTCTAGAACTCTTGTAATGAATTGCAGACATGATTAGTGGCTTCCATATCTACACATCAGATACCGCTAGATAGCATCGCTAAACATGTTTCGACAACTAGTGAACAAAAATTACTTTGTTTGTTCAGCAAGCTGAGATAAAATGGACATTGCTTTTTCCAGTGCCGTGTCTTGTTGTAGTGAAAATATCTGTCTTTCGACTTTTTTACACCAGTCCATGGCCCACTAACTACCTTGAAAATTGTGCCACCCTGTTTTTGAACTTTTTTTTTCTTTATACCTCTCAGCCTAGAGGAAGAACCGTTTATAGAAATAAACACATTTCTTGGCATTGAAGGAATACCCTTAGTAGTTAAAGCTATATCTAAGTTACTTTTTCAGTCAACAAAATTTGATCCCGTTAGTTTGTTTTATTTGAATATTGACGCAAGTGGATTGAAAGCCATTTTAATCATGAGAATTACATAATTAAAAAAACCATTAATTATAGCAAGAAAAACTTTAAATTTATTTTAATTTGATTCCCTCTACCATTAAAAAAAAATTCATCAGCAGGTTGGTACCCTGTAAATAGCATGCCTCAATGAGAGGACGTCTGTAATCCATCATTTGTCTAGACAGGCCAATTCTTATTAATTTCACTATCTAGACCACTGATCCTGCCAAGTAAAATTAAATAGCTAATATAGTTTCGGTCCAGTTGATAATTGCAGTGACTCAGATGCAGAGGAAAGTATTATATACAGTTAAGTATTAACTACCACCTAATCCTAAATCAATCACTTCGCAATGAACCATTCAGATGGAGAAGTGATCCATACTAATAATTATCCAGAATTATCTCTGAAGGAGGTTCGTACTCGCGATACCGCAATTAATCTGTCTAATGGGGAGGAAGGCCTTATTATCAACAAGCAAAATTAATTACATACCTACAAATTGGTAATAGACACCGTGAAATTTATTTGTAAATAATTATTTCCATCCATTTTGTAGATGTGTTTCCATCCTGTAGATCTGACCAAATCGTATTAGGAATGGAAACTTATCCTTTAATTCAGGGGGCCGACTTGGGCCTCTTTGGTTCGGGCTGCCCCTTCATGGGGTGGGCCGAACTTGTGAGTCCCGAACAACTAACGGTCAGGGCTTCTTCGGGGACTACTCCAGTACGTTTTGGGCTGGCCTCTCTTCTGGGGCCTTGGTCCCATCTGATTGGGCTGGGCTTTAGGTCCATAACTTTTGTCCACCCTCAACTGTCCCCAGCTCTGGTTCTTGCTCGGTTGGACTGCTCGGTGAAGAGCCAGAGCTTTGAGTATTTGTTCGGCTAAGACTACCTGTATGCTTGTCGTTTTGTTCAATCACAGTCAGAGAAATGTACTCAGTGGTGGAGCCCTAAGGGTGATCCGTTGTTCGGGGATCTCTATTCAGCTCTTCGGGTGATGGCTCACTGCCCAGATCCCTTGGGCTTCCCTAATAACTGATGACGGTTGGCCTCGAACCTCGCGTTGTCAACGTGAAAAGTTATGATTGGGTCTTTGAAGGGCACGTGTCGTTCCAGGGAACAACGCATGTAATAATTACAGACGGCGCATTAAATGCACCCGTCGTTTCAAATGTGACGGGTATAAACACCCTTTTTAGACGCCCTTTGCCATCTTTTATCATTTCTGGAGTTTTTCAAGCTCTCAAGCCTTTGAAGATTTCTATGTGATTTCCGGTGAGCAAACCCAATTTTCGGCGAAGAATCTCGAGGCCCCGACGGCAGCTTGAAGTTCCCTTGGCCATTTTTGAGGTAAATCCCTCTTTTTTGCTGCCTTTTTTCTTTGCCTTGGGGCGGATTTGCTTGCTTTTTCGTGGAATCTATCTCTCCCTCCATCCTTCTATTTTTTTTTATTTCATCTTCCCAATGGGTAAACTCCAAAAGCTGATATCGATGCCGGCGGCCATGCGTGAGTTCCGGCGTCGATACAACATCCCCGACGACGTTGGAATTTCCATGGCTAATCCGGATGACTCTTGTGAAGGGAACTGGGAAAAGCTTCCCCTCCCACTAGTCACCATAGTGGAGGGGGGAGTTCGATTTCCCATTCACCCTCTCATTCGCAGAGTTCTTCGGCATTATCGGGTAAGTCCTATGCAGGTCTCTTCCAACGTCTTTAGAGTAGTGATGGGTGTTGTAGAATTAAACTGTATCTTGGGTACCGACCTAGGTATCTAGGATATAGTTTATTGCTATAACATGGTCAACCACTCTTTGGGGTCGTACTACCTCACAGCCAAAAGGGCAGCCGAGAACTTAGTCATCGAACTGCCTGACTCCGGCAAGGACATCGATGATGACTTCTTATACATAACGGGGAACTTCGAGTTCGGCCTAAGGGAAGAGTAGGATATCTTCATGATCCCACGAAAAGACGGGCTTGGACCCGGTAGGTCCTTCCTACAAAGTGTTTATATTTATGTCTCTTATAAAGCTAGTCTTAGTTTTTAGTATTAGTGCCTCTGCTTTCTGTTCGGTACAGGAGAAGTTGCAAACAACCGAGCTCTCGAACCTCTGCCCAAAGTTCATATTGAAACCCTGAGGAAAGTTTGGTCATACAAGGGTCTTCCCGAGCAGAAAGTCCTTGGAAGGGCCACCTATATCCTGTTCAAATACATCCCAACATACTGAAGCTTTATCAGACCCAACACATCCTGTGTTCGGGTGGTTGCTGAAGCCTCCGCACCAGTTGATGCCCCATAGCCAATAGTCCTGCCATTCACTAGGGCAGAGAGACAAGTCACCGTCGACCAGCCTTCATTTGTTGTGGCCGAGCACGGTCCCTCCTCCCCAGGGTACACTATCTCCATTTCTTCTTCTTCTTCTTCGTCAATTACTTCTTCAGATCTTGCCAGAGTGGAGGAGATGGCCAAAAGGAAGGCCCCAGCTGCCGATCTCACGAATTTCCTCACCCTGGGGGGTCTGAAGAAGAAAGTCTCAATGGCTTCCACTGCTAGGTCCAAGGCCACTGACCTAGCTACCGAGCTATCCATGGCTGGACCGGATCAGGCGGCTCCGCCCTAAGCCCCAAATAGGCTAAAAAAAGGTGCTGAAGTGTCCGCCAAGGACAAGGGAAAGGAGAAGGAGGGGGAGAAGGAGGGGAGAAAGGATAAAGGGAAGAAGGTGGTCATCACCGAAGAGGGACCGGAGCCCTAGACCCCCAGCCTGACAAGGGGAGACCGCCCTATCAATATCTAGGACAAGGCCGCCTCACCGGACACCTCCTACGGGCTGAGCAAAGCCCTCCTTCTCTCGGCCGACATGGAGGAGGTCAGGAAGCTCCCCCATGAGAAATTGGTGAAATCAACTATTTTCCATTCCATCCAAGTACTTCTACTTTTGGCCTATTCATTTCTATTCGTTTTCATCTTTGTCATGACAAATCTTGTCCGATGTTTCTTCCCTCAGGGCCTATAGCGCATGGTGGTGATGGTGGAGCGCATCGAGGCGCAAAAAGGCAAACTCACCAAACTCTGTCAAGCCAATTTCAATAACCTTAAATAGATGAGCAAGTTGGAAGCCAGTCTTCGGGAGAAGACCAAACTCACTGATGCCGGCAAGGCCAGGGTCTCCGAACTGGAGATCATGGAGACCGCCCTAAAGGGCCAACTGAAGGAGAAGGAGGACCAAGCTTTTGGCATCACAAAACCAGCTCGGAAAGGCCAAAGCCGAGCTGGCCATCGTCAGTGAGAAGGCTTATGCTGAAGGGGTCGCTGAGGCGACAGAAAACTACAAGGGTCACATCCCCAAGGTCCAGGACATTATCTTTGCTGCCGCATGGGAGGCTGCTCTGAAGGCAACGGGGGTTGAGGCTACATCCCCTTTATACGCCGAGGTCCCTCTGCCTAGCAAGCAAGGGGAGCAGGAGGAAGAAGAAGAAGAAGAAGCAGGGGAAGCTGAAGGTGCCATCGCAGTGCAAAGAGGAGATGGGGCAATCGAGGCAGCCCCTGCTGCTGCCGAGGAAGTGGGGACTCCTGTCGAAACAACCGACGACTTCTTAGCTGCCCCTAGGAATCTGATTATCTTGGTTTTGCCCTTCGTGGTCTGTGCCTGTAGCTTCGAGGGTTTCTGCCCCTTTTTTTATTAAAGAAAAACTTCTTATTTAACTTGTCTTAGTCTTCATACTTGTGTTATTTTTAATGAATTTCCATACTGAAGGTTTAACTAATTCGGACATTCTTCCACACTTAGCTTTTTAAGCTTAATCATCCCAAGTGTAGAATTGCCACCTGCACTAAGGGCTAAGTCAATTCGGATCAACATTGAACTCAGTCTCTTTAAGTATGAACATCCTATGTATGGGATCAATATCCATACTAAGGGTTAAATTTATCTCGGATGAGCTCAGCTTATTAAGGTCTGAACATCCTAAGTATGGGATTGACGTCCATACTAAAAGCTCAATTAGTTCGGATAAACTTTGAACTTAGCCCTTTTAGGCTCATTCATCCCAAGTATGGAATTAACATCCATACTAAGGGTATAACTAGTTCGCATAAACTTCGAACTTGGCCTTTTGAGACTTATTCTTCCTAAGTGTGGGATTAACGTCCACACAAAGGGTGCAATGAGTTCGGATAAACTTCGAACTTGGCCTTTTGAGGCTTATTCTTCCTAAGTGTGGGATTAACGTCCACAAAAAGGGTGTAATGAGTTCGGATAAATTTTGAACTTGGCCTTTTGAGGCTAATTCTTCCTAAGTGTGGGATTAATGTCCACACAAAGGGTATAACGAGTTCGGATAAACTTCGAACTTGGCCTTTTGAGGCTTATTCTTCCTAAATGTGGGATTCACGTCCACACAAAGGGTATAATGAGTTCAGATAGGCTTCAAACTTTATCGAATTCATTTGCTGTACTCAGTGTATATGTGTATATGTGTATATGCCCCCCAATTTTTTGTCATGAGTATCCGTTGATAAAAACTTAAGAGTGAAGGAAAACTTTATGCCGAACAATGGCATCTTATTGGAAATGATGAAGAATTACAAGAAACTTTAGAAGATTAAAAGTAAAATTTGCTGAGATTGTTTGCATTCCATGGCCTAGGGACTGCCTTTCCATTCATATCTTCAAGGTGGTATGCTCCGGTGCCACCTTTGGAGGTAACCCTGTACGGACCCCCCCAGTTCGGGCCTAACTTCCCTTGTACTGGATTCTTCATATGGCTCAGCACTTTCCTTAGGACCATATCCCCTATGCTGAACTCACGGTGTTTCACCCTCTTATTGTACCCCTTGGCAAGGGCTTGTTCATAGGCTGCCAATTTAATGGTGGCCATCATTCTTCGTTCTTCGGCTAAATCTAGGTCCAAGGCTAGTGCCTTATCATTTGCTCCGGGAGTACTGACCTCTGTTCGGATTGTAGGTAATCCGACCTCTAATGGAATGACTGCCTCTACCCCAAAGGCTAGTGAAAAGGGGGTTTCACCAGTAGATCTCCAGTAAGTCCATAGAACTGAGGGCAGTTCTGTTGGAACGCGGAAGAAAAATTTAGAACCGGCGCCGTGACCGTAAACAACGGTGCGTGCATTTTTCATGAAAAACGATAACATTAAACTGATATATTATTATTAAATACACCTTCAAGAAACTTGTTCGAGTTTCTTTGATGCAGAATAATGATCCGAGACGACCCAATGATCTTCTCACGTATATCCCGACGCACACGACGATTCCGGCGAGTGGGCACCGATTCGGATCTTCGTGTATCCTTGCCTTGGTTTCTTTCTCAAACTATTTCTCACCAAAAAGCAAAAATAATTTACTAAAAG
>JAUMHN010422858.1:0-13070 GCA_032360265.1 Heliamphora ciliata
TTCAGGGCGGTGGATAAAAAAATATTGAGGGGAGTGAAGACCCTCCTTGGCTTTTGTTGCTGTTGGCCATTGTCTGATTGCTGAAGGTTGTTTGCTAGATGGGTGGAAGAAGAAGGATTTAAAAGGTTCACCTCGCCCGAGCGAGGAGCGAATGGATTTTGGTTGGTTGTGGGGAAGGTCCTTCTTGGTGGTTTCTCGCTCGGCTCGACTTTTTCAATGTCCCCAGACTAAATTGCATCCTTTATTTGAACCCCGGCGTCAAACAATTGCTCAAATGTGGAAAGAAACTGTGTGATCAGATAGCGCTTCAGGGGAGGCTGAAGATTCTTCACTACGATCCTGACTTGCTCTTTCTCGGAGGGTCGGTTCGTCATTTTTGTAGCCTTACCCCTCCAGCAGGTCAAGAAATCAACAAAAGGCTCCCTATTTTCTTGGCGAGTGGTTTCTAACTCCTGAGTTGTTACATCTAACTGAACATTATAACTGTACTGGATGACGAACGCCGTAGCTATGTCCTCCCAAGTTCTGGTCATTGCTACATCAAGGGAAAGGAACCATTTTTGGGCTGCCCCAGAAAGAGATCGGTGGAAGAGCTTGGCTTTCAGCTGGTCATCAATTCCCATTGGAGATAGGGTACCGACATACATTCAGAGATGAATTCTGGGATCTCCGGTTCCATCAAACTTTTCCATGTTAGGCATTTTAAACTTTTCTGGTAGCTTGGCATCGGGGAATAAACATAACCCTCCCACATCTAGCATATATTCTTCGATTCCTTTTGCCTTTCTATGGAACTTCTCCATCCAGTCAATTTTCTCGACTAATGCAGACTCTTTGGACTGAGCAGTATTTTCTTCCTCAACTATCACCTGTCGAGGATTTTGCGGTGGTAGGGGAGTGACTTGTGGTCCATCAGGGACTTGATTGTCATCCCAAAAATCCTTGACATTTTCATTCGCGTCATCTGGTTGCCCATTCATGACAGGGATACGGGCCTGAATCACCCAGATCTGTGCTTGACACTGCACTTGGGTCTGGGTCTGCTGTTCTACAGCCCGCTGTATCTCAGTAATAGCCCTCATCAGGGCTTTCAGATAACTTCGTTCTCTGCCATATCTGTTGGTCCGAAAACTCTGCGGAGTCTGCCCAATTCTGATTTTACCCAAGCTCATGTCGATTGTACTCTTTCCCGATCATTGGTAACTCACAAAGAAATCTAAATCCCACAAGCAGAATAACCAGTTGCAGACATTTTTCAAAATGGTTCAGACAACAGACAGCAAATCTCTCAAACACCCCAAAATAGCTAAAACTGAAATAATGCTCCTGTCGAGCTCATACCAGCAGCATAACAACTGAACATCTAAAAACCTGGGATAAGAACCAAGGGGAATGAATCAAGTAAGTTCTAGAGGAAAGGCTTTATCTAGACGGACGGCGTTCCGGTGAGAAAATTATTCTAACCCTCAAGAGACAGGTTCGACCTATGATTCTAAGGAAAAATCGGTGGCATAACGGTAGAAAAACAAAACTTTTCTCACATAGGTCGAAAGAAAGAGGTTTAAAGAAAGCAAGCCTAGACTAAGAAACAGGATATAGAGTTAGCAACCTGAGAAGAACCCAGAAAGGAGAGAAACTATCTTAAAGGTTCAAAAATGAAACACAGGCATGACCCCGGGAAGAAGCCTGATACAACAACAGGGAAGAACTAACAATCTGAGAAGAATCCGGAGAAGAGAGAGACTATCTTAGAAGTGTTAGAACGAAACACGGGCATGACCCCGAAAAGAGAACTACGGCGTGAGAAACTGATCAAGGTGAAGGACGAAATTCGGGTAAGAAGCCGAAGGTAAAAAACTAATCTATTCAAAGGATAACAGAAAATCCATGCCAAAATCAGGAAAAGAACTAGCCTGATCCGAACAAACAATCCTAACAATATACAACCAAAACATACAATAAAGAAAAACACATAATCCTACTAGGGTTAGCAGCACCTAATTGGGGGGTTCTAAGTTCACTATATGCAAAAGGTTGGTTTTGGTCAATTTGAATAGGGTACCTTCTGAATAGAGCCGAGTATATACCTCCCATACCTGGAGTGGTGCAGGACATGGTCAAACAGTACACCCGAACTCTTTTACTGCACCTATGATAGCGTACAGTCAGCAAGGGTTTCCCGTCTTCCCAACAATTTTCGAAACGGAGTAACGTTCAGGGCATCAGGTCGACCAGGTAGGGGGTTAAAGAACAATGCATATGCATGTAAAAATGCAAATGAGAAATTCATACTGAGAACCAATGATGCTTTTGAGTCTAGCCCCCTTATTTGCATTTATAAACCAGTCCTCAGCAGAGTTGCTAGAAAATACTGTGGTGTTGGGATTTAGGGGTCAAAAATAAGGGAATTCAAAAGATATTTTGAAAAAATTTTAAACACCTTGAAAATCAAATTTTAAAATCTCATTTTTATCAAAAATGGAGCCGTCACTTAGTTTTTGAGACAAAACTAAGAAAAAAAAAATTGCTACTCATCTTTCAAAAAAGTTAACTAGAGAAAAAGGGTTCGTGGGCTAAGGTACGAATCGAAAAAGGTATTAGGCACCCCGTTCGCCTAACCAAAAGGTTGGCTTCTACTAATCATCATTAGTTCTTTAATAGAATTTCTCAAATGCATGCAAATAAAAAAAATAGAAGCAAAGAGAGAACATTCAAAATCAAGTCCAAAAAATACATAAAATATGTACATAACATTTCAAAACAAATAAGTGTCAAAAGAAAAATCTTAAGTCTTATAACATGCAATTTCTATCTAAAGAATTTATGGAACATATCTACATGCAATATTCACAAAAATAAGCTAACTATCACGATTTGCATAAAATGATAAAAGCATGCTAGAAATTACCAAAACTACCTAAACATGAATTTTCTACCAAAATATACTAAACATGTATTTAAAGAGAATAGTCAAAAATATGCATTATTAAAAATAAACCAAATTAATATTAAAGACAAAAACTAAATGTAAAAAAAAAATGCATGAAAATTATATGCAAAAAGAAAGCTTATGAGAGTTTTATAACAAAGAGAATTTTAAAAGTTTAAAGAAAAATAAAGAAAAAAAAACATAATAAAATGAAAATGGTAGAAAATATTATTAAGCTATTGAAAAAGAAGAAAACCTAATTATTTACATTTTTTTATGCATTTTTATGATTTTTGGGTTTTAACGAAATGAAAAAGAAAGGAAAACATTATAAAAAGAAAATTAATCTTAGCAAAAGAAGGTTTTGAAGAAGTTATTAATAAAAGAAGATCTAATTTATTCATATTTTATACTTGTAAAGAAAATAAAAGAAAAAAAAATAAAAGAGTTTTAATTTTATTAAAAGAGAAAACTATAATGTCATTTAAATATGGAAGTTAGTTTAAAAGTCTTTTCTAATTTTTTAGGTTTGATAGAATGAAGAATAATAAAGCTAGAAAGAGAAAAAGAAAATAGGGCTTTAAAAGAAAATAAATACTAACATTAAGAGAAAATAAATGTTAAATGGAACTTTATAAGAAAATTATAGTTAATAAAGAGATTAAAATGCTACATTATGAGTAGAATAATGTTAATGATAAAGTAATAAAAAAAAATGAATGCTATGGAAGAAAATTACACTATTATAAAAAAAAAAGTCAGGGAAGTAATACTAGGTTAGAAAGAAAATAAAACAAAACATTAAATTAGAATTACAAGAAAAGAAAATGAAGTGCTTAGTAAAAAAAATTAGACTAACTAAAATGAAGAAAAAGAAAATGGATACTAGAACACTAAATTAAATGCTAATAAAGAAAACTAATACGAGCAAAACAAAAGGAATTAAAAAAAAATCATTTAACTTAAATATGAAATGTAGTATTATTACCACATTCACATAAATATAGGTACATTATTATAACAATTAACAATATTATTAAATTGTAATTGTTAAAGAATATTAGCACCATTTAATGATTTAATAAGCTTAACGTAGATAAGTAAAGAACTATGACAAGTAAACTAAATAAGCAAAAAAAAAAAAAAATTTAAACATGAATGAAATAATTATAAACAATAAAAGACACAATAGAGATAGAACAATTAAAGAAACCCAATCACTCCAAAAGAAAGAAAATTGAGTAAGAAGGACCGATGATCCAAACAAGTTACCTAAATTGCCGGGGAATTCTCAAATTGTGGAATGTGCTTCGGCGTACCAATCCTCGGGTGGAAATCCAAGCTAGGGTTGCAATGTAGGCGTTGGAAGGCTCGGATCTTGGTATCTCAGCAGGGGTTTGGCGTCGGGACTCGGGATCGCTCGGTATATCGACAGAGTTTCTCTCACTCAAAATTCATACTGAAAACGTACGCCGGGGTACGGTATTTATAGAATTCTTCAATCAATGAGATGTTGCCACGTTTTAAGACATGTCAGGCCAGTTGGACTTCGTGGTCGCCACAATGCAAGCTGGCGGCCGCTAGGTTGAAAAAGGTTCCACAAGGTTCTATTGGCGGCCACCACAATATGAGTTGGCAGTTGCCATGTTGGAGTTGGCGGCCGCCACTTTTGGCTAGGGTTTCCAAGAGGTTTTATTGATGGCCGCCACAATGAACATGGCGGCCGCCACTTATAGCAATGACTTGGGTAACAAGTTATTGATGGTTCGGTACAATTTCATTAGTTTTGAAGGTTTTTGGATGACTGGGTTCAAATACTAAGCTTGGATAACCTCCCGAGGATCGTACTGAGCCACTATTCCAACTGTTTTCATCATCGGATTAGCCTAAGATTAGGCGGGGTCAAATTGGGGCATCTACAGTACTCTACACACCAAATTAAATACTATACAGAATATCAGATATCCATGCATAATATTAAAGAAATGATACACATATATTGCTCATAAAGATTCTCATAAAATAGAAAATTAATTTTATTAAAAAATAAAATTAAATACTAAAAATATGATTTTTAGTATACCAACCCTAACAGTTTTGTAACGCCCCCGACTCCGAAGCGCGCGATCCCCACATGGTAACTCCTTCCGCTTATAACTAAAACTTCTGTAATGAAATTCTCTTGAATTTAGTTTATTATAGATCATCACTTATCCTAAACTCCAAAATAACTTAAGTATATATATATATATATATATTTTAAAATTTCGATAAAATCTCCTCTGTTTTTCGGACTATCCAAATTTACCTGTCAAACTCAAATCACAATATACATATATACTCAGGCACCGCCTGGATCTCAAATCCCAATCACAATTCAAGCTATTGAATAATTGACATTCACCATTCCATTACAAGTACATTCACATTCTAAGTGATATCCATTCTCACCCTTTAGTTAACCATTGTCAACTAAAACCAAATACTCAAAGTAAATCCTTAGTCCATAACCATTCATTATTCAACTACAAAGATAAACTTATATCATTCTCATAATCATTACACACATTATTCTCTATATTTTATAAGTTGATGCTTTTCATTCAACGTAGAATAAAGCTACTCCTTTAGTCTTTTCCTCGATCAATCAAACCTAAAAAAAATGTTAAACAACGTACGTGAGGTGAAGCTCGTAGAATATAGACTAAAGACAATGCAATGCATGATTTGTGAGGTGTGCGTGAGCAAAATATTAAGAAACAATCTTCATTTATTCTTTTTCGTTCACGTTTTATAACTCACATATTTCCATTTTGTTGTCCACTTTGAGATGATAAAATATCTATATTTATTTTAATTTTAAATTTCTTACTTCTCAAAACTGATGACTAGATCCATTACTCTTTTCTTATTCAATTAGTAAACTATCTTTCCATCGGTTATTTTTTTTTCTCCATTTTTCTTTCTTCGTTTCTCATTATCATTTCTATTTTCTCTTTAATTAGTTACCAACAATTAATGCACTCATTATTCATCATATACTGCTAATTTTCCTTTTTATTCATCAGTTCTTTATTTACTCTATCATTTCATTCGCATTCAAGTTCTTTTCCATTTTTATTATCTTTACATGTTCTTTTACTTAGTTCGTCTTCTATTATTTCGTATCTTTTATTATCAATAAACCATATCTATTATTATCAATTAACCCACTTCTTTTTTGTATTCAAACATTAAACTTTCAATACTTTCCTTTTTTTTTCTCACATTAATTACACATTCTCTTTATCATTCTTTAATTTTTGTTTTTACTTTTATTTTCTATTAATCAATTATTCAACTATTAATTCAACTCTTATCCATATTAAAACCATTATTTTCTTTCAAAATCTTTAAATCTTACCCCACATTTCACTTTTAATTTAATAGACCAAATATTGAACCGATGTAGGGTGCAACTTATAGAAACCCTTCCCTATTCTCCCAGTAGGTTATGCGAAGCCATTGGGTAATAGATAACTCTATATCTCACCACAACAATCATCAGATATCCGCGTCGGGTGTAGCTTATATAAACCCCTCCCTATTCCCCCACTAGGCTATGCAAAGCCATTGGGTAATTGATAGCTCTATAACTCATCACGACAATACCTGTTTTATGGACCTCAGCCGAGGGAACACGGTACCCAAATTCGTTTTATGGGGGCTAACCCGAGGGAACATGGTACCCAACTTGCGTAAGTTTTCGGTCTTTCACTGCGGAGCTAGTCAAGCCCAACCTAATCACATCCACATCAATCATCATCGGTTCGATACTTGATTAACCATATTAATATTTATTAATAACCAGGAATCAATCTCTCCAATTCATTTTCACAATCACACATTTCTCAAGTTACCTTATTGGTATCTTTCCATTTCAATATTACCAATCAAATATCATGTTTCACAATTATGGATTCTCAAACCCTAACCATTGATCTTTGGATTTAACTCATTATTCCAATTTAATATCTCACCATTCGAATCACATCTCACTTCTTTTATAAAACAAAGATATATTATCGTTTCATTATCTCATTAATTCTTTATTTTAACACTTCCACGTAATTCACCATCCACTTAATTTACTCAAATTATTTCTCACAATAATTCATCATTATGTCAAGAGCTTCATATTTTCCAAACGCAATTATTCATTCAAGTTATGTCTATCTTATGTGATGTTGGGTATCACACAGTTATCCCATTATATACACATTGTCCATGTATTATGTGATCACCTCAGCTTTTGCCAACATATTCCATATCTTTTTAATTTCAAATTAACTAAATTCTCAAGTTACGTTTAGTTAGTATTAGTTCAAGCCCACTTTGATAAGTTAATTTACTAACATTTCCACGTTTCTCACAAAGTTCTTTGTTAAATTATAAAGTTAATTCATTGATCCCAATATATAGTTTTAAATTTAGTATTTGAGTTTATCTCATTCTTTAACTACTCCCCTATTCCCATTAAGTACATTATACGTATATCTATGGAACGACAAATTAAATATTTAATTTATTTACAAGCGAACCAACATTTCTTAACTATGTATTTCTAAATTTTTTGTATAAATCTTATTCCAAAAAATATTAAACCAAACTTGTCAATTGCTTGTACTTAATTTACAAATCAATCTCCTATAATTGATTCTCAACCCAATAATGTCATACACATTGTCTTTGAATTCACACGTTCATATCATGAGTTAAATTATTTATCCCATTTTAGTTATAATTCTAATCATCGGTTCACAATTTATTAAATCACAATGCTCTATCTCAATGAACAAACAAATTTGCTGAACCAAAAAGTTACAAGATTTCTACGTTTTCTTTTCTTTTTTTTTTTGAACTACCAATTCATTTCACCAATTCACAATTTAACAAATTATTTAGTTTCAACTACTTTCTAAGGGTTCTAACTCAATTATATTATCTAATTATCATAAGCTAAGCTATCAATTTGAGTAGTGGAACTTAATTTACAGTTCCTTTATACAATTTATTTCAGAGCTTCAAGTCTAACATTCCATCATGAATTCGGTAAAATATTCAATTCTCAAAACTAAGACTTAGATATTTCTTAAAAACTTATTCACTTTTATAAAAATCAACACAAATCAATGAAAAATGCTCAAGTTAGTCTAGATCCTATCTCATGGAGCCACAATGCTGGAGTTGTGGCAAGACTGGCCACATCAAGAAGAACTGTAGGGAGCAGAAGAAGAAGGATGACGATGAGTCAGTCAATGTTGAGACAAAAAATGTCCAGGATGCTTTTCTCTTATCAGTGGACAGTCCTATTGATTCCTGGGTATTGGATTCAGGAGCCTTCTTTCATACTACGGCGCGCCAAGTGATCATGAAAAATTATGTTACCGGTGACTTCGACAAAGTATATTTGGTAGACGGGGAGGCGTTAGACATCGTGGGTACAAGTGATGTCAGAATCAAAGTTCCAAACAGTTCAGTATGAAAGTTATACAAAGTACGACATGTACCTAAATTGATGAGAAATTTGATTTCTGTTGGACAGTTAGATGCTGAGGGTCATTCAGTGACCTTTATTGGTGGCATGTGAAATGTCACCAAATGAGCTATGGTAATGGCTTGAGAAACGAAGATGGGTACCCTGTATATAATCACAAGTACAAGAGATACAGTGGCACTGCTAGACAGTGGTTCAAGCATAAGTTTGGGCATTAAAGGATGTGGCACATGAGCGAGAAAAGGATGAAAATTATGTAGTTAAAGGGCTAGTTGCCAGGTTTGAAGTCTGTAGAGTTTGATTTGTATGAGGGTTACATCTTCGAGAAATAGAGAAATGTCAGCTTTCTGAAAGGCGGTAGGACACCAAAGCTAGACAAGCTAGAGTTGGCACACATAGATCTGTGGAGTCCTTCTCCAGTTGCATCTCTTGGAGGTTCGCGGTATTATGTGACATTCATTGACAACTCCAGCAGGAAGATATGGATTTATTTTTTGAGAAATAAATCTGCTGTGTTTGAAGTTTTCAAGAAGTGAAAAGCATTGGTGGAGACTGAAACCAGGTTGAAGCTGAAGTGTTTGAGGTCAGATAATGGAGGTGAATATAAAAATAGAGGATTCAGGGAGTTCTGCGCAGCCAATGGAATCAGAAGGGAGAAAGACAATTCCAGGGACGCCACAGCAGAATGGCGTGACTGGGCAGATGAACAGGACACTAAATGAGAGAGTTAGAAGCATGAGACTGCATTCTGGGCTACCCGAGTCCTTTTGAGCTGATGTAGTGAACACAGTAGCCTACCTTCTAAATTGGGGACCGTCAGTACCGTTGGGTTTCAGAATTCCAGAGAAGGTATGAAGCAGAAAAGAGGTGAGTTTATCTTTTCTAAAAGTCTTTGGTTGCACGTCATATGTTCATATTGATTTTGATGTTAGAAGTAAATTGCAACAAAAGTCCAAAGTCTGTTATTTTATTGGATATGGTGATGACGAGTTTGACTACTGATTTTGGGATGACAAAAATTGAAATATCATCAGAAGCAGGAATATGATGTTTAATGAACAGGTGCTGTACAAGGATAAGTCAAAGACTGAGACAGATTGTGTGTTGCCGGAGATGAAAAAATTCGAGTTCATTGACTTGGATGACTTTTCTAAGGGATCCAAATAAAACAGAGATGAGAAAGACAATGAGAAACTGAACCCACAGATGAAACATGTGGCGTTCGGATTTGGGGGTCATAAAAATAAGAAATTCAAAGAATGTTTAGAAAAATCTTTTAACGCCTTGAAAATCAAATTTTGAAAACCCTTTTTTGTTGAAAATAGAGTCGCCACCTAATTTTTGAGAAAAACTAAGAAAAACAAAATCGGCTACTGATCTTTAAAACGTTAACCAAAGAAAGAGGGTTCGGGGACTAAGGTACGAATTGGAGAAGATGTTAGGCACCCCGTTCGCCCAACCGTAAAGTTGGCCTCTACTAATCATCATTGATTCTTTAATATGATTTCTCAAATGTATGCAAATAAAAAAAATAGGGGTGAAGAAAGAACATTTGAAATCAAGTATAGAAAATACATAAAATATGTACATAACACTCAAAAACAAATAAGAATCAAAAGAAAAATCCTAAATTCTATGGTATGCAATTTCTGTCTAAGGGATACATGAAGCACATACCCATATGTAATAATATTGAAATAACCTAAACGAGCATAATTTGGTTAAAAGAATAAAAGAATATGCTAGAAATTGACAAAAATACCTAAATATGGATTTGCTACAAAAGAAAAATTAAATTATCCTAAACATCCTTCCAAATAAAGAAACTAAAAAATTGCATATTATCAAAATCAACTAAGTTAACATTAACATGACGGATCAATAAAGAAATAAGAGATGTAAAATAAGATATGCATAAAAGAGAAAAATGCTACATTAAAGGAAAGTCTATTTAATAAAGAATTTTAAAATAAGGGTTTTGTAACAAAAGAGAATTTAAAATTTTAAAAGGAAAGACAAAGATTTGACAAGGGTAGAAAATGCTATTTAAGAAGAAAATCTAATTATTTATATAAAAGATGAAAGTAAGGAGAATAAAAGAAGATATCTTCATGTTTTTGCATTTTTTTTGTTGTCAAATAAAAGAAAAGAAAAAAATTATAAAAGACAAATTAAGAAAATTTAGTTATTAACATTTTTACATTTTAAAAAAGAATAAAAGAGAAGAAAATAGAAGAAAGAATAATAGAGTATTAAACTAATTAGGACAAGAAAATAAAATAAAATGCCATTGAAGTGAAATTTAGACTAGAAGAAAATTAAATACTAGAACATTAAATTAAAGTACAAGGAAAGAAAAAGAAAAAGAAAAAGAATGAAATACTAGAATTTAAATGGATGTAATATTAACTATTACAACTATTTTTCTGTAAGTGCATTGGATTATAACAATTAACAATATTGATAAGTTGTAATTGTCAAAAATATTAACACTATTCAATGATTTAACAATTTATAATAAATTTAAAATGTAAGTAAGTAAATTAACGAAACAAATAAATTACATAAGTTAAGGCATGAATTTAAACATAAATGTAATAACTAATAAGTAAAACAAGAATATAATCGAAATAAAAGGTTCCACAAGGTTCCACAAAAATATAATCGCCGTGTTGTGTTGGCGGTCACCATGTTGTAAAAGGTTCCACAAGGTTCTATTGGCAGTCGCTACAATGTAGTTGGCGGTCGCCAGGTTTGGGAATTGCTTGGACAACAAGTTATTAGTTTTGAAGGTTTTTGACGGTTAAGGTTCAAATTCCGAGCTTGGATCACTTCCTGAGGATCGAATTGAAGCACTTGTTTCTCCTGTTTTCATCATAGGATCCACCTAAGATTGAGTAGGGTCAAATTGGGGTGTCTATAGTTGTCCCTCTTTGATATGACTCGTATAGCAACACGTGATACAAATTATATCAAAAATTCAGAGACAACAGCTATTTGACCAAACCATCAATCTTAGGTTACAAACACACAAGTATACATATGATGTTGGTCATACTTGAACTTTCATCGAGTTGCCTACGTACCCTTTTTGCTAGGGAACAGACCAAAACGTAGTTCCCGGGGCAAAATGCAAAGATGCAAAATATGATGCAAAATGTAGCATGATATAGATGTTAACATGATGCAGATGCTGGTATAATCGAACAAATCCTAAAGATCAAGTTAAGATCTAAAGGGAGTGCAATCAAATCAAAGATCAAGTTAAGATCTAAGAACTCGGTTGGGGATAAAATAATTAAAAGGATCGAGTTAAGATCCAAGAAATTATCTTAACCGGAAAAGCAATTATGAATTGATCGGTCGAGTTAAGACCTCAAAATTTCAGGATGGAAGCGGGATAAAAAATAACTAAAAGTTAAATTTTATGATTTAGAGTTAATTTTACCGGGAGGAAATCACAAATTAATAGGTCGAGTTAAGACCTAAAAATTCGAAATGAGGTATGAGATAAAAATAATTAAAAGTCTAGTTACGGCTTAAAATTAAATTTATCGGAATGAAAATCACGAATTAATGGGTCGAGTTAAGACATATAAATTCGGAACAAGGTATGAGATACAAATAATTAAAAACCTAGTTACGGTTTAAAATTAAATTTATTGGAATGAAAATTACCGTACAGAGATGGAGTAGCAAAAATGAGGTTAAAATGATTATCATATTTGCAAAATGCAAACAAAAATAACATACGTAAAGTCAATTATGCTAAAAAACATAATTAATTTATATACATCTCAATTATCTTTCATGTTTATCTATAACTTCTTAATTTTTAAAAATTCTATACTTAAACTTTATCTCTTTATCTTCTCCTATCTTATCAAAATAAATTTCAAATCTGAAAAGAAAATTATATACACACATATATATACAACAAATAATTATTTTAAATTCTAATTCGAATGTCTTATCCTATTTCTAAATCTTTTATAATTATCTATTTTTTTTATATCTCATGATAATTCTACTCTCTTAATAATTTTTTATCGAGTTTTATCACTCTATCATTACTTATCTTATCAAAACAACTTAAAGATTTTAAAATAATTCGTAATCTCAATCTATAAGATATTTTCTAAACATTTAAGACTATTAAATAATTAATTAATTAATCTCTATTGAAGAAAACTGATGTGTAATGGTATTAAATCTAGGACACTGACCCCTAGATAGAGTAATCCCATGTCTGAAAGGAATAAATTCTTTTTTAGAATTTTTCATGCCAAATCAAGCAATAATCAAGTTAATATAACGGGCTTGGGATAAGCCCAACATCCTACGTGATCGATCTCGTATGAGCTTGATCACAAGGATTTGGCTCGCTTCTCCCAAGTCCTTCATGTCAAATTGACTCGATAACCACCCCTTCACTTAAGATAGCAACCCCACATCATTTTCGATAAGGAGAATGCTATCAACATAAATGACTAGAAATGCCACCTTATGCCCATCGCTCTTCCAGTAGACGCAATACTCGATAGGACACTAATCAAAGCCAAAGCTTTTAATCGCCTGGTCAAATCGAGTGTTCCAAGACCTTGA
>JAUMHN010422869.1:0-13070 GCA_032360265.1 Heliamphora ciliata
TTTCTTTATTTGCATGCATTTGAGAAATTTTATAAAGAACCAATGATGATTAGTAGAGGCCAACCTTTTGGTTGGGCGAACGGGGTGCCTAACACCTTTTTCGATTCGTACTTTAGCCCCCGAACCCTTTTCTCTGGTTAACGCTTTCAAGATCAGTAGCCATTTTTTATTTTTCTTGGTTTTTCTAAAAAACTAAGTGGCGACTCCATTTTTAATAAAAGGGGTTTTTAAAATTTGGTTTTCAAGGTGTTAAAATTTTTTTTTTAAAACATCTTTTGAATCTCTTATTTTTGAAACGTTTTCCAAAACAACCCCTAAATCCTAATGCCACAGTATTTTCTGGCGACTCCGCTGGGGACTAGTTTATAAAATCAAATAAGAGGGCTAGACTTGAAAACATCATTGGTTCTTAATAAAAATTTCTCATTTGCATTCTCGCATGCATATGCATTGTTCTTCAACCCCCTACCTGGTCGACCTAATGCCCTGAACGTTCATCCGTTTCGGGGATTATTGGGAAGACGGGCAACCCATACTGACTGTACGCTATCACAGGTGCAGTAAAAGAGCTCGAACGTACTGTTTGATCATGTTCTGCATGGTAGGTATATACCCGGGTCTATTCAGAAGGTACCATTTTCAATTGACCAAAATCGGCCTTTTGCATATAGTGAACTTAGAACCCTCTAATTAGGTGTTGCTAACCCTAGTAGGACTATGCATTTTTCTTTATTGTATGTTTTGTTTGTATATTGTTAGGATTGTCTTGATCAAGTTTAGGCTAGTTCTTTCTCCGGGTTCAACCCGAGTTTTCTGTTATCCTTTGCTTAGGCTAGATTTTTCTCCGGGTTTTTACCAGGGTTTTGTATTTTTACCACATTCGAATTTTCTTACCGTAATTTTCTTCCTGGGGTCATGCCCGTGTTTCGTTTTAATACTTCTAGGGAGTTTTCTTTCCCCTTTGGGATCTTCCCGGGTCATTAGTTTCTCCCTTTTTCCTAATATAGACTCATTTCTTTCAAACCCTTGTCGTACCCATTCCTACTGTCATGCTGCTCATTTTTTCTTAGAATATTTTTAGGTCAAACCAGTCCGGTCAATCTAGCTCTATTTCCCTACCGTCATGCTGCCCGTTTTTTCTTAAAATTTTTTTAGGTTAAATCAGTCCGGTCAATGTAGCTCTGTTTTTCTGCCGAAGTGCTATCAGTTTCCCTATCTTAGATGAGCTTTCCCTCTACAATTTAGTTGTTTCCCCTTCTTAACCGTCTTTCTAGTTTTCAGGTTATCCTGTTATGTCGTCGACACGAGCCCAACAAGGGCATTATTTCAGTCTTCATGTTTATCTGCTCATGATTCACTGTTTTGGGAATTTGAGATATTGGCTACCTATTGTCAGAATGTTCACTTGGGAAGAGTTTGATACTAGTTACTCTGGTTTTAGGATTCGGGTGTTCTCTGAGAGTTTACCATTGAGCTGAAAAAAGTACAATCAACACACATTTGGGTGAGGTTAGGATCGGGCAGACTCTATAGAATATCTGAACAGCCAGCTGAGTCATCAAAAATGGCAGAGAACGATGTTAACTTGACATCTCTGATGAGAGTTATTACTGAGATACAGAGAGCGGTGGAGTAGCAGACCCAAGCTCAAAACAAATGTCAGGCACAGACCGGGCAATTCAGCCCTATATGCTCGTTATGAATGGACAGCCAGAGGATACAAATGAGATTGACGAAGACTTCTGGGATGATAACCAAGGACAGGAGGCACCGCAAGTTGTTGTGCTGACTCGGGTTCCCCGCCCGGTGGTGGTAGAAGAAGAGAACACTGCACAGTTTAGAGAATCTGCATTGGCTAAGAAAATCGATCAAATGAAGAAGGTCCTTAGAAAGACCAAGGGAGTCGAAGAATATATGCTTGATGTAAGGGGACTCTGCCTGTTTCCAGACACCAAGCTTTCGGATAAGTTTAAAATGCCCGACATGAAAAAATTTGACGGAACCGAAGATCCCAGAATTCATCTCCGAATGTATGTTGGTACCTTGTCGCCAATGAAAATTGAAGATCAGCTGAAGGTCCAGCTCTTTCATCGGTCTCCTATTGGGGCAGCCCAAAAATAGTTCCTCTCCCTCGATGTAGCAAAGACCAGAACCTGGGAGGACATAGATACGGCATTTGTCAGTTAGTATAGCTATAATATCCAGCGAGATGTAACCACACGAGAGCTGGAAACCACTAGTCAAGAAAACAGAGAGTCATTTGTGGATTTTTTGACCAGGTGGAGAGCAAAGACAGCTAAAATGACAAACCGACCAATAGAAAAGGAACAGGTGAGAATTTTAGTCAAGAATCTACAACCCCCCTGAAATGTTATCTGATCACACAGCCGCTCTCCACATTCGAGCAGTTGTTTGATGCTGGGGTTCAGATAGAAGATGCAATTCAGTCCGGTGATATCGAGGAGGTCGAGCCGAACCAAAAGCTGAGAAGACCTTACCCATCCACTAACCCTGCATCTGCTCTAACGAGGTGAATTTGCTAAACCCTCAATCAGATCGACCGAATTCTTCACCTTCATTATATCCTCGCAAAAACAACCTGCCGTCGCAACCGAAAAAGCCAAGGAGAGTTTTTACTTCCCTTAATATCTCTCTGACCACGGCCCTGAATCGACTTGTCGAGAAAAGGCTGATAAAGCTTCTTCATCCAATGCCGCCTCCTAACCCTTTATCGCTATGCTATGATCCCACCCAGTATTGCTCATACCATCAGAGCCACGGACACCCAATCGACAACTGTCTGAAACTCCGCCATGACATTCAGGATCTCATTGACAATAAGGTTATTCCACCTCCATCTGCATCGAATGTCACGGCTGGTTTTTAAATTCTTGCAATTTGCATAATTCAAGTCTCGAGTCAAGTTGGAGTCTTGTAAGTTTTTGCTTTGTTCAGATTAGTTGGATGTCAAGTTCGAGGGCACGTCTGTCTGTGAACTCTCTTTTTTTGCTTTCAATTTTGTAATCCCTGCTCTCTTTGATATCAATGAAATAAACGAAGGTTCTGATTATCCTACTTTGCTTGATTTATTTTGTACGCTTTCTGATAATTTTGAATTCGAATAGGATGTCCCTGAAGAATTAAAAGCTTTAAAAGAGAAGAAAAAATGCGTGCCTAACCAATAATTGAAGAAACTTTATCAATAAATCTAGGTAATGAAATTAACCCACAAATAGTCCAAATTGGTTCTTCTTTATTTTCAGTTGAACGTGAACAATTAATGACTTTATTAAAAGAATTCAAAAATATTTTTGCATGATCATACGAGAATATGCCCAGAATTGATTCCGATATTATCCAACACCATATCCTGATGTCAAACCGGTCAAATAAAAATTGAGAAGGATACGGCCAGAATGGGCTTTGAAAATCAAAGAAGTCACCAAGCAGATCAACGCTGGATTCCTTATGGTAACCGAGTATCCAAAGTGGGTGGCCAATATTGTGCCGGTTTTGAAAAAAGATGGACGCATCAGAGTTTGTGTGGATTTTTAGAATCTCAACAATGCTAGTCCGAAGGACGACTTTTCACTGCTGCACATTGATGTCTTGGTAGATAGCATAGTGGGGTACGCTCTTTTATTATTTATGGATGGTTTCTCCGAGTATAATCAGATCATAATGGACCCTGAAGACAGAGAAAAGATTACATTCATTACATTGTGGGACACCTACTGTTACCGCGTGATGCCATTCGATTTAAAAAATGCTGGGACAACCTATCAAAGGGCTGCAACTACTTTGTTGCATGATATGATAGATAAAGATGTCGAGGTGTATGTGGGCGACATGATTGTTAAGTCCAAAGATCAAGACGGCCATATCATAGTGTTACAGAAATTCATTGAAATAATTAAGAAGTATAAAATGTGGCTCAACCCGCAGAAGAATGGCAGAAGAATTTGATAGAAGTGCTTCTCTTATTCGACGAAGGAAGACTACAAACCCTATTTCACATATAAGGATGCTAAAGGAGGATAGTTCGTGCGTTCAACAAGAAAGTCAAGACCCGGGCCTTGAGAGAAGGTGACTTGATTTTTAAGGAGATCAGGGCTTCCGTATTTGATCCAAGGGAAAAGTTCAAACCAAATTAGGGCGGGCCGTATCTGATCAAGACTATTATGACCGGTGGTGCCGTAATCATCATGGACCTGGACGGCAATACATTCTCCACTCCAACAACTTGGACTAGCTCAAAAAGTACTACCTTGAGAGAAAAATAAAAATAAAATAAAAGCTCGCTCGGTTGAAAACCGAAAATGCGGCTCAGGCAAAAATTAGAGCAGCCCGGAAGGCCAAAAAATCGAAAGGGCGACCTTGGCAAAAGTTAAGGCATTACAAAAGGAGAGTGTCAATACCCGAGTAAAAACTGAGCTTGAACTACGTTACGGCCTGATTCAACTTTTTGGGATACGTAGGCAGCTTCTTTTAAGAAGTCCGGCCACGTTCTTTGTTTTAGCCATCTTTGAATCCGAGTAATGATTAATGGAAATTTATCTTTGAGTTTTGATAATAATGTTGTTTAATTGAATCGAAAAACTTTAAATAATTAGAAATCTTTTTCAGATAAACGTGGAATTTTCATTACTTCAGCTGCAACCACAAAGTTTTAGAAATAAAGGGCGGGCACGCAAGTCTCAAACTCTAAATAAAGAAGAAAGCTGCAAAATCCTAAAAGCAAAACAAATCTCTCAGATCCTCCTCCTCTTTGCTAGTTGTTCTTCTCCATCTTCTTTGTTTCTGCTCCCTTTATCCTGAACTAACTACGCCTTGTACTCCTTGGGGAGCTCAATGTGGGGCAACTCCTGCATCTCCATCAATGAACGGAATGGCCAAGCCTCCAGATACCGCGCTAGAAATGGGCCTGAAGGGAAGATGAATTAATATGACCCCATACGATCTGACCTCGACCAAACTGCCTCATGATTTGGCGTGGATAATAAAAAGTGGACAGCCGTAGACCAATCAGCAAGACATCTGGATGGTCCATAATGATCAAAGTCATGAAAGGGATTCGCCACCGAGAGCACTACCAAGTGATGTCTCTTCCAGTCACCGAAGAAAGATACTGTCTCCAAGCCGCCTCGATAGTTCGTATCAAGTAAAAAGGACGATGAACCAAAGGCAGAAGCATTGTGCCCATCCAAAGTTAGTTTATGCAGAAGATTTACCTTCTCTATCAGCCAGATATGAGAAAAGAGAAAAGAGGTAAGAATTGAGAGAAATCAACAAAAGGAGAGATGTGTGGGGAAATAAAGAGAGATAGTGAAAAATGAGAGAATAGCGGTAAAATCCGAGAGAATTCAGCAAAAAGAAAGAAAATAGGTAAGATTTGAGAGAAATTAGCAAAAGGAGAGAAGAGTGGAGAAAATGAGAGATTTGAGTTTCACCTTGGAGAAGCAGAAGACTACCGATAAAAGTCGAGATTACACCCCGGTGGATAACACAAGACCCATCAGGGTCTCAGCCAAAACTAGGGGCACAAAGTCCTTTTCTGCCCTCATTTGCTCAGCAATGTCCACCAGAATAGTACTAATCTGGTCGTCGCAAGAAACCAGAAGGTACTAGGCAAGAAGACAGGTGCATAGAACATAACGGCACCGCAACTAAAAAGTCACCAAGGGCACCAATAAGACAGAATATGTGTCTAAGTGAATCCCCATGGATGAAGAAAAAAATCTCTTGGTCAGTCAGACCACAAGAAAGTATTGGCATGAACTCCCGTGAGACGAGATTAAGAATACCGGTGAATACCTCTACAGTGGGGCATAACTCTTCAAGACTAAAGCAGAAAACATGAGCCCGTGGATCTTAAAAGCTGTGTAGCAGCCCTTAGCAATGGTTCGTTGATCCAAGCCCTGGTGCGCCAGGCAACCTTAGGTTTATGTGTAAGTGACATTCCTTTGGTTATTTCAAGCCCTAGAAAACTAGGCACCTGAAATCCTGATAAATCAGGCAAATCTTCCCAACCCTAGGTTCGTGTGTAAGTGACGATCATTTGGTTCTTTCAAGCCCTAGAAAACTAGGCACCCGAAGCCCTGATAAATCAGGCAAATCTTTCTAACCCTAGGTTCGTGTGTAAGTGACGATCCTTTGATTCTATCAAGCCCTAGAAAACTAGGCACCCGAAGCCCTGATAAATCAGGCAAATCTTTCCTAACCCTAAGTTTGTGTGTAAGTGACGATCCTTTGGTTTTTGCACGTCCTAGTAAAAGACTAGGAACCCTAAGCCCTGGTACTCCAGGCAAATCTTTTTAACCCTAGGTTCGTGTGTGAGTGACGATTCTTAGGTTTTCTCCAAATCCTGGTCCATAAGGCGACTAGGTACTAAGTCCAGAAAGTGTCTTAGATTTTTTCTTAAACCCTAGTCCATAAAGCGTCTAGGTCCTAAGTCCAAAAGGTGTCTTAGGTTTTCTCCAAACCCTAGTCCATAAGGCGTCTAAGTCCTAAGTCCAGAAGATGTCTTAGGTTTTCTCCAAACCCTAGTCTATAAGGCGTCTAGGTCCTAAGTCTAGAAGGTGTCTTAGGTTTTCTCCAAACCCTAGTCCATAAGGCGTCTAGGTCATAAGGTTTTCTCCAAACCCTAGTCCATAAGGCGTCTAGGTCCTAAGTCCAGAAGGTGTCTTAGATTTTCCCCAAACCCTAGTCCATAAGGCATCTAGGTCCTAAGTCTAGAAGGTGTTTTAGGTTTTTTTTCTTAAACCCTAGTCCATAAGGCGTCTAGGTCCTAAGTCCAGAAGGTGTCTTAGGTTTTCTCTAAACCCTGGTCCATAAGGCGTCTAGGTCCTAAGTTCAGAAGGTGTCTTAGGTTTTCTCTAAACCCTAGTCTATAAGGCGTCTAGATCCTAAGTCCAAAAGGTGTTTTAGGTTTTTCTCAAAACCCTAGTGCCTAAGGCGTCTAGGTCCTAAGTACAGAAGGCGTCTTAAGTTTCCCAATCCCTAATGTGCTAGGCATCATATGTTCCAAGCCCTAGTACGCTAGGCTTCCGAATTTTTAGGTCTTAACTCGACCTATTAATTCGTGGTTTCTCCTTCTGATAAATCTAGTTTTTAGCCATAACTTCGTTTTAACTCGCGTCCTGTTCTTAACTTTTAGGTCCTAACTCGATCTATTAGGTCCAGGTTATCCTTCCCGATAAATTTAATTTTAAGCCGCAACTTGGCTTTTAATTATTTTTATCTCTCGTTTCAAATTATTAGGTCTTAACTCGACCTATTAGTTTGATGTTTTTCTCATCGATTCTCCTCACGACCCTAAACTAACTCGGTCCTCCTCATGACTCTAAATTAACTCGTCGGTCCTCCTTATGACCCTAAACTGACTCGTCGGTCCTCCTCACGACCCTAAACTGACTCGGTCCTTCTCATGACCCTAAACTGACTCGTCGGTCCTCATCATGACCTTAAACTGACTCGCGTTATATCTGCATTACATTATACTTGTTATGCATCATATCTCTTATCATTGCATCTCGCATTTTGCCCCGTGAGCTACATTTTGGTTTAATCCCTAGCAAATGGGGTACGTAGGCAGCTCGATAAAAATTTGAGTACAACCAACATCATATGCATGCTTGTGTGTTTGTGGCCTAAGATGACGGCTCGGTCAAATAGTTGTTATTTTTGGGTCTTTGATATAACCTGCTTCACGCGTTGCTATGCAAGTTATATCAAAGAGGGACAACTGTAGACACCCCAATTTAACCCTGCCTAATCTTACGCGAATTCGATGATGAAAATAGATAGAATAATGCCTCAGTACGATCCTCGAAAAGTGAGCTAAGCTCTGTATTTGAACCCAGAACCTTCAAACCAATGAAATTCTGACAAACCATCGAAACTTGCTGCCCAAGTAAGGCGACCGCCAACTCTCATTGTGGCGACCGCCATAGAACTTTGTAGAAACTCTAGCCAAAAGTGGCAACCGCCACCTTTTATCATGGTGACAGCCAAGTTGCATTATGGCGACCGCCAGTAGAGCCTTCTAGAAGCTTCTTTTGATGTGGCGACCGCCATGTTCATACCCGGCGGCCGCTAACTCCAAAAATCCTGACGTGTCCCGAAACGTGTCAGCATCTCATTGGTGGAAGAACTCTATAAATACCGTATCTCTGGTATGTTTTTCAGGATAAAAAATTAGTGAGAGGTTTAGTGAGAGAAGCTCTGCCGAGTTGCCGAGCAATTCTGAGTCTCGACGCCAAATTCCTGCCGAAATACCGAGATTCGAACCTTCGACGCCTACATTGAAGCCTTGCTTAGATCACCACCCGATGATTGGACCATTGAGGCACATTCCCAACTTGAGGATTCTCTGACAATCTAGGTACCTTGTTTGGATCTCCGATTCTTCTAACTCTATTTTCTCTCTTTTGGAGTGTTCGAGTTAAATTCATTTTAATTTGTGTATTTTTTTCATTTGAATAGTTAACCTTACTGCTTACTTATTTTTCTTCATCTAGTTTAATCTTTTTTTTAATTGCTTAGTTTACACTTTTACACTAAGCACATTATCTTTTTCTTTAATTAATTCATTAAAAAAGTGCTAATATATTTTGGAAATTACAACTTACAATGTTGTCAATTGTTATTATCAATGTATTAACATTCATGTGAATATAATTGTTAATATTATATTCACATTTTCTAATAATTGCTTGGTTTTTCTTCATTTTTTTTGTTTTCTTTTTATTTTTTTTATTTTCTTCTAATGTTAGTTCAATAATTGCTTGGATGCTGCTAAAGGGAGATGGGTCGAAGAACTCCCCTTAGTTCTATGGACTTACCAAACTACTCAAAGGAGATCTACAGGTGAAACCCCCTTCTCCCTAGCTATGGGGTAGAAGTAGTCATACCATTGGAAGTCGGATTACCTACAATCCGAACATATGTCAGTATTAAAGCTAACATGAGAACACTGGTTTTGGACCTAGACTTAGCCGAGGAACATAGAACTATGGCCACCATTAAATTGGCCTACCAGCAAACTCTAGCCAAATGATACAACATGAGGGTGAAACACCAGGTGTTCGGCGAAGGAGATCTGGTCCTAAGGAAGGTGCTCGATCATATGAAGGATCCTGTATAACCCTGATGGAATTCTCTTGGAGAGGGCTATTCGGCTGGACTTCCAAGCCACCAACAATGAAGCCAAATACGAAACACTTTTAGCCAGACTTCGAGATGTCAAAGAGCTGAAGGCCCAGAGAGTCTAGATATTTTGTGACTCACAGCTGGTGGTGAATCAGTTTAAGGGAGAATCACGGCCAGGGATGACAGAATGCAGTCCTATGTTCGGCTGGCACAACACTTAGCCAGAGATATCCCCTGTTGTGAGATCACCCAGCTCCCGTCGAAGGAAAACAGCCATGCTGACTCACTAGCGTGCCTAGCGTCAACCGTAATCTCTGAGAAAAAGAGGGTAATTTCTATGAAAGTCCTCCGACAACCAAGCATAACTATCACGGAGAAGCACGTTCATTGCTCGAAATTGGGCCCTAGCTGGATGGATCCCCTAAAGAACTACTTGGTGAAGAATGACCTACCAGCTGATTAAAAAGAAGCTCGGGTTATAAGAAGGAAGGAAGCCAGGTTCTGGGTATCTAGTGCGGGAGATCTGTATAAGAAATCCTTCACCGGGCCCTACCTCTTCTGTGTGCACCCGAACAAAGTTCAAGACCTCTTGTTCGAAATACATGAAGGGATTTGTGGAAGCCATACTAGAGGGAGGTCATTAGCTCACCAAGCAATTTCTCAGAGCTACTGGTGGCCCTACATGCAAAGGGACGTAGAGTAGTATGTCCGGAAGTGTGAAAAGTGCCAGAGGTTCAGCCCCAACATACACGTCCCAGCCGAAGATCTTTCTCCTCTCACTAGCCCATGGCCCTTCGCTCAATGGGGTTATGACATTGTGGGCCCCTTCCCAAGGGCCATCGATAACAGGAAACACCTCCTCGTAGCCACGGACTACTTTACCAAGTGGGTGGAGGCTGAGCCCTTGGCCAATATCAGGGACGTTGATGTAAAGAAGTTCATGTGGAAGAGCATCGTTACTCGGTTCGGCAGCCCCCGAGCAGTCATCTCTAACAATGGTACCCAGTTCGACAGCTCACTATTCAAGAATTTTTGTTCGGGACTGGGGATCAAGAATTACTTCTCTACCCCAGTAAACCCACAGAGTAATGGACAGGCTGAGGCCACCAACAAGACCATCATCGACGAACTAAAGAAGAGGTTGGATGCTGCCAAAGGGAGATGGGTCAAAGAACTCACCTCAATTCTTTAGACTTACCGAACTACTCTAAGGAGATCTACAAGTGAAACTCCTTTCTCCCTAGCATATGGGGTAGAAGCAGTCATACCATTGAATGTCGGATTACCTACAATCCGAACAGATGTCAGTACTGAAGCTAACATGAGACCACTGCCTTTGGACCTAGACTTAGCCGAGGAACAGAGAACTATGACCACTATTAAATTGGCAGCCTACCAGCAAACTCTGGCCAAAGACTACAACAAGAGGGTGAAACACCGGGAGTTCGGCGAAGGAGATCTGGTCCTAAGAAAGGTGCTCGGTCATATGAAGGATCCTGTCCAGGGGAAGTTGGGCCCGAACTAAGAAGGCCTGTACAAAGTTACTTCCAAGGGTAGCACTAGCGCAAACCACCTAGAAGACATGAATGGAAAAGTAGTCCCTAGGCCGTGGAATGAAAACAATCTCCGAAAGTTTTACTTTTGATTTTAAAAGTTCAATGTAATTTTTTCATTTTCAATAAAACGCCATTGTTCGGCACAAGCTTTTCCTTTTTAAGCATCTTCAAAGTTTTTATCACATAATCATCTTGACAAAAACTTGGGGGACACACCCTGAGTGTCATTAGCAACCTAAAAAAGCCAAGTTCGACGTTTATCCGAACTGGTCTAGCCCTCAGTACGGATGATGGTCCCATACTTAGGACGATTAAGCCTAAAAAGTCTAAGTTCGTAGTTTATCCGAACAAATTTATCCCTCCGTATGGAAGTTGAACCCTTACTGAGGATGATTAAGCCTTAAAAGGCTATGTTCGAAATTTATCCAAATAAATTTATCCCTCAATATAGAAGTTGATCCCATACCGAGGATGATTAAGCCTAAAAAGGCTAAGTTCGAAGTTTATCCAAACAAATTTATCCCTCAGTATGGAAGTTGATCACATACCAAGGATGATTAAGCCTAAAATGGTTAAGTGCAAAGTTTATCTGAAGAAATTTATCCCTCAGTATGAAAGTTGTTCCCATACCGAGGATGATTAAGCCTAAAAAGGCTAAGTTCAAAATTTATCCAAACAAATTTATCCCTCAGTATTGCTGTTGATCCCATACTTAGGATGATTAAGCCTAAAAAGGCTAAGTTCAAAATTTATCCGAACTAGTTTAGCCCTTGGTACGGGACTTGATCCCATACTTAGGATGAATTAGCCTAAAAATGCTAAGTTCGATGTATGGACGGTGATCCCATACTTGGGATAAATGAAAAAGGCTAAGTATGAAAGTTTCAGTCCGTACTAAGAAAGGCAAGAGGCAGTCAGAATAATTGATGCTCAAACAAGTACAAGTGCAATTGCTGAGAAAAAGTTCCTTTCATTAAATTAAGAGGGGGATGGAACCCCTGAAGCTACAATTCCGAAAAGCTCCGAAGAGCGATACAAAGAGTACAACAAAAAGTAGAAAGAAAAAAAAGGAGGGGAAAGGAAAGCTAGGGCTCCGCAAGAAAATCCTCAACAGTCTACACGGGGGCTCCCTCTTGCTCGGCTACAGCTGGAGGAGCTTCCTCGGTAGGCGGTGGCAGTTCCTGAGTATTGGAGGTAGCCAGAATTGCTTCTACCTCAACCACCTTATCATCCTCCTCCTCCTCAACCAATTTTCTTGGGAGAGAGACTTCAGTGAAGAGGGGAGAAGATGAATCCACCCCGACAGCCTTCAGGGCCTCCTCCTAAGCTGCAGGAAAAATAATATCTTGGAGGGTGGGGATCTGGCCCTTGTAGTTCTCGGTGACCTCGACCACCTCTTCAGTGTAGGTCTTGTCGGCCTCCTCCTCTGCCTTCACCCTCCGAGCTTCGGCGTCTTCAGCCCGGGCCTTATCCGAAGCCAATGCTTTAGGGAGGTCTTCTCCACCTCCAGTTTGGATACCCGAGCCTGTGCCAAGCTAGCACAATGACCCCGGTCTTGAAGCTCGGCCTCCATTTTGCCTATCGTCTGGAGGTAACTCTGGTTGCGCTGACACATTGTGATCAGCTTGGCCTCCCTCTCCTCCACCCTCTCTAGGGCAACGACGGTCCTCTCAAGGCCTTGAAGAAAAGAAGGAAACTGAAAAGGAAAGGAGTTACAAAGGAGATAAATGCACAGGGAATGCAAAGCGAAAATGAAGGGAGAGGGGATACCTGAATGGCGTGCCGGACAGTCGAGCCACAGAGCTTCTCAAAATCAAATTTTTGGATCTCCTCCATATCATTTGGTAGGATGAACGCCTTGCAAAGCCCGAGGGACGTGTCCGGGGACCTAGCTCTGTCCCCGGTGGTGATTAGGCGTTCTCCCTTTTTTAGTTCGGGGGACCAGGGCTCTGATTCGGCTGAAGGGTCAGCGACTTTCTTCCCTTTGTCTTTGGCAAAGGCCCTCCCCGTGGCGGCACTCGATCCAACATCCCTGGCCTTCTTCAACCTCTTCAGCAGAGGTTGAGGTTCCATTAGGGTTGGCTCGGTTGAGGGCAGTGATAGGTCGACGGCGAGGTCAGAGGCCTTCTCCCGCTGGGCTTCTTCTGCTCGAGCTATAGCCTGAACGGTGATCTTCTTCTTGGAGCCCTTCATTGTTAAGAACTACGTCAGATCGGCAGCAGCAGCTTTACTTTTGGCCATCTGAGCTATGCGAGCAAGCTCTGAAGAGTCAGCTAAAGACGAAGAGGAGGAAATATAGATGGTGTAGCCTGGAGATGGTGGTTCAGGGCGGTGTTGAAGAAGTGGTGGCTGAGCAGTAGTAGC
>JAUMHN010422880.1:0-13069 GCA_032360265.1 Heliamphora ciliata
TTGTGCTAATCATGTATGTCCTGTAAACAATCTCAATTTGCACAATTAGATACATAAGTTTGTTATTATCAAAATCGGTTATTGAGCACTTGTTAGGCCAACATTTAAGATCGCACTCTGTAATGAACCAAAATAACGAATATTAAATATATACAAATCAATAATTATTTTAAGATTGAGAGGATAAGTACTATTCATAATAAATTTGGGGTGTGAATTAATTTATATAGTCAGTATAAAATTAATTACCCTAAATGTACCATTCAATGCACACAAAGTGTACTAGCACAGAGAGTCGGAACAATAGACGACGCTATTATTTGTTTCTTGTTACCAAGACAGACCTACTAAAACTCTGTGTTACAGTCGTACCGATGATATGTCTATTTTCATCTAAACTGTGAATATAAAACTTATATTCTGTAAGAACCTAAAATCTGATCTTCTATGTGTAAGCCATACTCTACACGCCAGATTATATACTATACAGAATATTGGACATCCATGCATAACAAATAAATAATATATACATATATTGCTCATAAAGATTATCATAAAATAAAAAATTAATTTTTAAAAACATAATTTTTAGTATACAAACCATAATATCTATATTTTCGGTGAGTTGGATAGCGGTATTATTTATATGGTGAATATTAAATATTTACGAAATCTACGTCCCGAATGATCGAGATTGACGATATCCCCATAAGAAAATATTTAAGTTTTGACAGGGCCAAACTCTATAGGTGGATTTGATTATTCGGTAGTTGTCACGCCCCAAACTCCGGGTCACACGAAAAGCTACAGAATAACCACCAAACCACCCAAACAAAAGGGATTTTAAAACCAGAAGACCAATCAAGGCCAAAACCTTTGTAAATACGTACTATTGAGGATTTATTGATTTAAAAGAGTAGCCAAAGAAGACAGTTACAGTCTCACAGCTAAGCCTTTAAAAACAAAGTATGTGTTTTGAATAAGAAAATCTTTTCGTTTTAAAAGAGGCTTAGGCCGTTCCAAAATCTTCCTCGAAGCACAAAAATTTAAATGAAGAATAAATCATTTGAAAATTCCGTTTGTAAACCGTTGATCCCAATAACGAAAAACATAATATAAAACTATGGAATACAACAACCAACCCAAGGTTCTTTCGAAAGCATTAAAACATGCATACATCCATAATCATAGTAAACGATTTACTACATGTTACAAATAAACATGAAACATATACAACAGGTATAAGCTATCTATCAAGATAAAATAGACGTCTTGTCATCAGCCACCTCCGGGCACAACCGGGTCAACCTACAAGACCACGCTTACCTGAAAAAGATTTTACAGCAAAATCCCACACCGTGAGCCGAAGCTCAATAGGAAAAGACAATAAAGCTATAAAGTAGGGAATATGCAATCACAAGCATACGGGCTCAACCACAGGAGCCAAAAAAGTTTTTCCAATCCAAAATCATAAGTTTTCCATCAGGCTAACACGAGCCTCAAAACGGTTTTATTTCATAAAACCCACATTTCCATCCTCAAAACCATACATATCATGTAGTGGGAGCTAACTCAACCACAAGCCAAATGGTTTTATATCATAAAACCCCAAGTATTCCCATCAGACTCCCAAAAAAGTTTTTCCTCCACAACCAAGCATTTAAATAATGCAAAATCACATTTTACAGTTGAAGAAAAATAGTAACCAAAACATTAATTTTCCACTCAGATCACACACCGAGGAAAGATAAAAACAGTAAGCTGTAATAAAACAGTATGCTCCACTCAAGCCACACCGCCGAGGGGAAAAGGTAAAACAGTAATCAAAACATCGTTTCCCTCGTGGAATGTACCATCGCGGAATAGAAAAATATGATCCTATGTACCGACTCAATCACAAGAGGATAGTGGTAGCAACTATAGACCCTTGTCAAGTATCTAACCCCCAGATATCGTGGGATCGCCTAAATACACACAGGTTCTATACGGAGCACAATGAACGTAACCACTCAATTTACGGGTTATGACCCCGAGGGAGCTGAGCACCCATCCATCTCAATTTACGGGGACTAACCCGAAGGACCTGAGTACCGTTTTTGGACTTACACTGAGGGCAACTCGTGCCAAATACACGTTATCCCGGTAAATCTAGATAATCTTCTAAAAACAGAACTGTAGCTCAACTATGAAACCTTTTCCCCCAAAATATATTATACATGTATTTAGATCCATCCTTCAACAAGGAGATCACACAAAGCATTTTCAAAATATTTTATCCTGTTTTTAACAAGACGTTTCAAAACCTGAGACTCAACCCTGAAGGTGAGCTTCAAACCTCCAAAGCATAAAATGTTGAGATTTCCATCAAAATTCTCCATTTTCCAACAAAAACCACCGTTTTCAAGAATACCCTTTGAAAACCATAAAATCACATGTCATATGATGTACTAAATCAAGAAAAGCAAAAAACATGCTTTTTACCCGAAAAACTAAGATTTAAACATAGATACGACATTTCATGCATTTTCTATCGGTGAAAAAGCATATAATTACATATAACACCATAATACAACAGCAGGGTCTAGAATCCTACCTCGTTGGGTCAAAACTCGACGTGTCAAAAATTGTACCTCGAAGAAACAGAAATCTGACCGAATATATACGAAACCCTTGGCACGAACATCGAGGATCCATAGTCCGATCGCTGAAAACCAAGCCTCGGGCCTTCAAAATCTAGAGAGAAGGTAGAGAAACGGGAGAGAGAGAAACCAAACCTTAAATTTCAAAATATCCCAAAATATCTCCACACCTGCTATTTATAGAAAACACCAAAAATCCTCAATTCAGTCGACTGGAAACACGAAAAACATCCACCGCCTAGGTTCAGTCGACCGAACACCCTAGTTCAGTCGATCGAACTAGAAAAACTTGATTCAGTCGACTGGGCCAACCCCTCCAGTCGACTGAACCTCAGGGCAGTGTGTTTTTCTGCGTAAAAACTGATTTTTTAACCTTCAGCCAAAGCAAACAAGTCTCAACGGAACCCGAACACACGCCAAATATGTACCTAACACCTTCCAAAGGTTACGAGATATCTCGAACACTTAATCATTCCAAAATGAATTAGGTCAGGGTCTCACAACTCTCCCCCTCTTAAAGGAATTTCGTCCCCGAAATTGAACACCGAAACTCAAGCCAAACATCAGTCTGTCAACCATCAACAATCTCATATGCAAACCCAGCGATACTGCACCACGACAGAAATGCCCCGACAACACTGTACAATAAGATACGTATCACCGGAACTGAAACCCCAAAAATCATTGTCACAAAACTAATACACAACCGTCGTTACACAAGGCAAACACGATGTGAAAAATTAAACCCACACAAACTGCGCATATGGGCAAGTCCCACTGATATCACTGTCATCCAGGAAACATCCCTGAAACACCGGATCAAAATCCAGCTCACACCGCCAAACCTTAACATAGAACTCTTGCCGAACTCAAACCATTCCGACGACAGACACAAGCAAGGAACAAATTCACCACGGTACTCGATCACGGACATGCTTTATGCTTGAACACAGAGACTATCACTCTCGTATTCATTGCCACATACTGGCTCAATCACATCTCACCATGCTCCCCAAGGACCATCTCCACAAGTTCAAACACACGACGTTAAGCCCGGACATCGGTCGCAGGAAGTCACATACTGCACACAAACTTTACTCAAGTCCTGACGATCACCAGATGACCACCGACTTTGATACCACATCATCACCCTGCCGATGCCAATATCTCCATTACTGAAGCTATCATGACACCGATCCACGAGTAACAACACAACACCCAATTCCAGAGAGAAGCTCACTTAACTCACCTGGAATACCAAAGAACAGATCTCATCGAACTTTTAAACCTTCGCCCTCTACTCAAACTTCCATCACGAACCACAATTCTCACGCAGGAGAAACATCATGTGGTACACCAATGTCCCAGACAAGGTTTCACACAACCAAAAACCAATTCGACATCAAAAACTTATGCAGTTGACTGACCCCAACGAGTCACTTAGCCAAACATGTCACGCAGATAAGAGATTTCTTATGTATCCAAAACCTAGACAAACCCAACCATATAGTCCGTCCGTGAAATAGCACGTCACTGCACATTTCAACGTCTTGCCATTAGATCACTGATACCAAAACTGCAGACCAATCTCATGTCGAACACGATCGTCGTCATCAGACAATGCAACAAGGACTGTCATCCAACATCAAACCACATACGCATAACACATACAGCAGACCTTTGGGTCCACAATAGCACATTATTCGGGCCCAAGATACCAATCAAGACTTGCGTCTTACACTGAGAAATTTCCTCACACCGAGACCTCATCATGGCCTTTCCGTTCCCAACCAAACAATTGCGTCGGTCCGAACAGGCCACGCCAACCAAGGCTTCTCCAACATCATACTCTCAGAACTACCATCCATAAAAATAATAGGTATGCCGAAGCACAACACTTACCACAGTCGACAACCACTTTTTGATCCCAAGAACTCTGGGCAATTCCAAGTCCCAAACAGGACCCCAGCCAGACTCACAAAAGTCTACCAAAAAGCCCACCATACACACATCACAGCCGCACTGTTCCGACAAACCCCCGCTCCGCCAAGAGCTAGAAACACAACCATACGCACACAACAGTCAACGATCCTCAACTGATCCCTGCAAAAGAACTTTACGTCTCAACATCAACTCCTTTGTCAACAAGAATCATCACAAGCACTCCTGTCTACCAACCGAACCTCACATGGATCACAATCCAAATGGTTCGACCACCCATTGAAACCACGAAGGATTAGTCCAACCATTACCCAATCACAGCGATACAAGTTCCCGAGTCACAACTCCAAGGGTTACACATGGGTACAAACCCATTGAGATTCCACAGTCTCAGAACACAACCAAATCTAAACCAAACAAGAATCTAACATCTCTATCCAACTGAGATGAAACAACTCACACCAGACAGTCGTCTACAAGACAATCGTCTATAAGAAAACTCTCTCTCCCCTTCCATCCTAACGAAAGAAAAGGGCCAACAAGAAACCATGACCTAACCTCAGCGTACTAGTAGTACTCCTCAACACTTAGCCTCTAAGAACTCTGCAAGTCCTACCTCGAGACCACATCGACTACAGTCACACAACTGCTGTCAACCACGATCACGATACTCAGATCATCTGCTACACTAAGCTCTCAACGCTCAGACCTCATTCATACACGCGAACACCATCCATCCGCATACCTGGCACAACACATACCATTATGCCCAAAACCTCACTTCACAAGGTTGTGCTACACAACCTAACTCCTGCTAGGCAAACCACAATCACGTCACAGCCTCGAGCTCACTGTCCAAGGCATAGCATTAAACAAAGGGAACCCAATTATGTGACCTTTCATTTAGAGTTACAAATAACTCCCACAACAATGCAGACACCTTCTGCACTTTTGCTCTGAAAGAAAACATCGATCACAGGCATCGTACCCTACGATTTCCCATCTATCACCCCAGGCCAGCCAAACCATACGGACCATTGATGAACCTCATCACTCCACACCTTGCTCCCATGGGTAAACAACATACCCATCTCTGAACCTAAGGTGAAACACAAACAACCTCCAGACATCTCATACCCAGGATGCGTCATCTCAGCACTAAGTCAACCACATGAACCTCGCACGATTCCCAAACGCGATCTCCTAATCACTAAGATATCGACCAAACCACTAACCTACCTTTCCATAGGAACCTCACAAAACTGATACTCGTCGCAGGAGCCCTTACATTCCCATACAGCCATAACCCATGCTCTTCCCAACATAACTGCAATTCATACTCATCCCCATATCCATGAGCTCACTCACTTGAAACTCAATTTTTCAAACCTCAAAAGGTATACAACATCTAAGGCCATCAAACTACTCAGACTACCAACAACATCCTACTGACCACCATCGATATCCTGACTACCAAGAAACATCTCCAGAACCACACGTTCTGCCATCTCAACATACGCTCAGCCAAGGATCTCTATGCTCCCATCCACTATGTTCTCGTCTATACCCCGTCCCGAGTACACGGCTCAAGACATAGCATGGCTCACGACGTATCTAATCCGTCACATGGCCAGAGCCACGTATACTAAGACGTCGAAGGGATGTCGCTATCCCTAATCCAATCACATCTACTGATTTCCCAAGGTCTCCGACACCCCATCACCTCGACTCACAAGGTCAACCATAACACAACTCCGACATCCACTAGTCTACTCTTGAGGGGAGCTAGTTACTATAACCAAGCTACCAACTAGGCTTCATCTGCACCTGAATAAACGTTGCTCCTACTAACACCTAACAGATACCAACCGAGGCCAACCTCACACAGCTGAACCCAACTCACTGATGAGTTCCAAAGCATACCAAGCGATCGACGCTCACCCATAACCCTGCTTCTGTAACTGATAGCAACTAAGTCACAGAACCAAGACCCAAACCATAGTCTCGTCGTCTCTAAGGGTGTACAGGTCGTATATGAAGAAAGCATTAAACACGCCAACCTATGGTCGATCTATCATGTTATTTCTACCACATACCACATAATCATTATAGCACATAGTCACACCAATCATGCAGACACAACACCGATACCGAGGAGAACCAACAAGAATGACGCGTCACTTTAGAAAACCTACTTAGATTCCCTGCTAGAAATCATGTCCATGAAATGCGGTTCTAACTTGACTCCCAAGTTTGTTATTCCAAATGCACGAAGGCAAGACTAATCAATCATAAGGTCCAACCTCCACGCTCATATATACACGACATCAACATGCTCATATTCCAAACACAGGCAACCAAGCACACACACATCCTCACAAGGTAACACACCCTCTTTCCACGACTCATAGGTATTCGAACCCAGAGTTCTAATAGCAAGTTGTCACGCCTCAAACTACGGGTCACGCGAAAAGCCACAGAACAACCACCAAACTGCTCAAACAAAAGGGATTTTAAAACTAGAAGACCAAACAAGGCCAAAATCTTTGTAAATACGTACTACTGAGGATTTATTGATTTAAAAGAGTAGCCAATGACTACAATTACAGTCTCATAGCTAAACCTTTAAAAACAAAGTACGTATTTTGAATAAGAAAATCTTTTCGTTTTAAAAGAAACTTAGGCCGTTCCAAAATCTTCCTCGAAACACAAAAGTTTAAATAAAGCATAAATTATTTGAAAATCCCGTTTGTAAATCGTTGATCCCAACAACGAAAAACGTAGTATGAAACTAAGAAAAACAACAATCAACCCAAGGTTCTCTCGAAAGCATTAAAACATGCATACATCCATAATCATAGTAAATGATTTACAAAATCTTACAAATAAACATGAAATATATACAACAGGTATAAGCTACCTATCAAGACAAAATAGACGTCTTGTCATCAGCCACCTTCGGGCACCACCGGGTCAACCTACAGGACCACGCTTACTTGAAAAAGGTTTTACAGCAAAATCCCACACCGTGAGCCGAAGCTCAATAGAAAAAGACAATAAAGTTGTAAAGTAGGAAATATGCAATCACAAGCATACGGGCTCAACCACAGGGGCCAAAAAAGTTTTCCCAATCCAAAATCATAAGTTTTCCATCAGGCTAACACGAGCCTCAAAACGGTTTTATTTCATAAAATCCACATTTTCGTCCTCAAAACCATGCATATCATGTAGTGAGAGCTAACTCAACCACAAGGCAAAAGGTTTTATATCATAAAATCTCAAGTTTTCCCATAAGACTCCCAAAACAGTTTTCCCTCCACAACCAAGCATTTAAACAATGCAAAACCACATTTTATAGTTGAAGGAAATAGTAACCAAAACATTACTTTCTCACTTGGATCACACACCGAGGAAAGATAAAAATAGTAATCTGTAATAAAACAGTATGCTCCACTCTCGCCACATCGCCGAGGAGAAGACGTAAAATAGTAATCAAAACATCGTTTCCCTCGCGGAATAGAAGAATATGATCCTATGTACTGACTCATTCACAAGAGGATAGAGGTAGCAACTATAGACCCCTGTTCAGTATTTAACCCCCAGATATCGTGGGATCGCCTAGATACACACAGGTTCTATACGGAGCACCATGAACGTAACTACTCAATTTACGGGTTATGATTCCGAGGGAGCTGAGCACCCATCCATCTCAATTTACGGGGACTAACCCGAAGGACCAGAGTACCTACGTTTTCGGACTTACACCGAGGGCAACTCGTGCCAAATACACGTCATCCCGATACATCTAGATAATCTTCTAAAAATAGAACTGTAGCTCAACTACAAAACTTTTTCCCCCAAAATACATTATACATGCATTTAGATCCATCCTTCAACAAGGAGATCACACAAAGCATTTTCAAAATGTTTTGTCCCGTTTTCAACAAGACGTTTCAATACCTGAGACTCAACCCCGAAGGTGAGCTCCAAACCTCCAAAACATAAAATGTTGAGATTTCCAACAAAATCTTCCATTTTCCAACAAAAAATACCGTTTTCAAGAATACCCTTTGAAAATCATAAAATCACATGTCATATGATGTACTAAACCAAGAAAAGCGAAAAACATACTTTTTATCCGAAAACCAAGGTTTAAACATAGATATGACATTTTTTGCATTTTCTATCGGTGAAAAAGCATACAATTACATATAACACCCTAATACAGCAGCAGGGTCTAGAATCCTACCTCATTGGGTCAAAACCCGACGTATCATAAAATCGAACCTCGACAAAATAGAAATCTGACCGGATATATACGAAGTCCCCGGCACCAACATCGAGAATCCACAGTCTGATCACTGAAAATCGAGCCCTGGGCCTTCAAAATTTAGAGAGAAGGCAGAGAAACGGGAGAGAGAGAAACCAGATCTGAAATTTCAAAATATTCCAAAATATCTCGACGCCTGCTATTTATAGTAAACACCAAAAATCCTCAGTTCAGTCGACTGGAAACACGAAAAACATCCACCGCCTTGGTTCAGTTGACCGAACACCCTAGTTCAATCGACCGAACTAGAAAAACTTGGTTTAGTCGACTAAGCCAACCCCTTTAGTCCACTGAACCTCAGGGCAGTGTGTTTTTCTGCGTAAAAATTGATTTTCCAACCTTAAGCCAAATCAAACAAGCCTCAATGGAACCCGAACACATGCCAAAGATGTACCTAACACCTTCCGAAGGTTTTGAGATATCTCGAACACTTAATCATTCCAAAATGAATCAGGTCGGGGTCTCACAGCAGTCAAATAAGTTAAGTGGAAGAGTTTAAGAAATTTCTAGATGCCGATTAAATTAAATTGTCAGTAATTAAATTTAATTGACAGGTATTAAAAATCTTAATTTGGGGAGAAATGTTAAGTATTTAATAAAAAAAGCTCAATGTAAGATGGCTTTGAGATTGTGGGTCAAAGTGCAGTTTTGGTTCTTTAGTGGTGTGAATTATAATTTAGTATTTTATGAAAATTGTACTAACCGGTGCTAGCTTTCCATAATTGTAGATATCGCTATAAGATTTTTTTAATTGTGAAAACTGCTAATACGTATCTGTATTCCACTAGAAGTCTTCGTTATAATTAGTTCATAGGTTCCTTTTGTAACTCTGTAAATATGCGGGTAGACTGAACCATATTCATAACTTATCTTTCAAGACAAAAGTTGTCCAAGTTCTGTTGGTATGAGTTCTCGATAGATTATAGCCCACACTATATTCGAGAATCGTATAAGAGAATAAAGTAGAAGGTCAAATGGGAGGTTCAACTCGGAATCAAATGGTAGTTAAAAAATCAACCGGTAAAAGGTATTCTTCTAAATTAACTTTAGTTGCACGGGTTTTATTTTTTATTGATCGACATCAATAGTTTTATCTGAAGTCTATTTTAGCGTTTGCCCATCCAATTAATTTTTTTTATTGAAAATCGTTTGAAAAATAATGATCTTGGCAATTTTATCTCCAACAATTGGTATTAGACCCGTTTTGTTTTTTGTTTACGATTTACCGTGGCACAGTAGTTTTAGAACCGTGCTAACTTGGTTTTACAAGCGTTCTAATTCTAATTTTATGATCATCTATTTTTTCATATTTGATTGAACAGTTTGGATGATGATTATTTTTTTTAATCACGAGGGTAGATCGTGATAGATTAAATTTTTTTCTAGAATCGAATGTGAGCTTTCGAAACATAGGTATCGTTGTAATAGTTAGTTTTATATGTTTAAATATCTGTTTAGATTATTTAAGAACATATTGAATATCCAAGAATACGAAGAACAAGTGGTGGCACTGGCGGTGGTTTCGGATTTTTATGGGCCACAAATAGAGGTAAGTTTTTAACGGTTTTAAACAGTTTTTTTGGGTAAATTTTCTGTAGTATTTATGCGTTGAAAACAGCAACAAAAATAAGTCAAAATAGTAATAAACATACTTTAAATTACTATCCAAAAACAATTACAAAATTGGGCAAAAAATAGTGCAAAAACAGGTTGCAACAGTGGCCAGCGGCAGCGCTATTCAGGGGCTATTTTTGGGACTTTTTTTGACTATTTTCGAGGCATTTTTCGAAGTATCATGTAGCTGGAAATTTTAGCTATTTTTCAAAAAAATCGAGCGTACAAAGACAACTGGAAAAAGCACAAATGGGCAGCGGAACACGGCAACGGCAGCAGTAGTTTTCAGGCAATTTGTCAGCTATTTTTTGGGCAGTTTTGGAGCTAGTTTTTTGAAAAAAAATTACTACTATTCGAGAGATATTTTTTGGTATAGAAAGCGTCGAAAACGGAGCACGGAGAAGGTGGCAAAAATTGCCTGAAGCGGTTGGAGTGGCGGTGCTGACGACGGTGGTGGTTTGTGGCCGGCGGTGGTCTGGTTTTTCCTGAGCTATTTTGATCGTGTTCTGACATGTTTGAAGACCGTGATATGATATATGAGTATATCTAAGTGTATCAAAAAAGTCTATGCAATCAGGATACAGAAAACTAACAGAAAAGAAGATTGATACAGCTTATCTTCAACAGGAGTGTGAAACTCACGAGAGTTTGTATTCGATCGTAAAATCAGAATATATGCATATCGTCACTACTACATTATTGTTAAAAGATCACACTTGCAAAATTAAAAAGATCTCATTTTTTATAAAAGTGATAAAAAAATAAGTAAAATTTTTAATCTCACTTTATTAAATAAAATGAAATTATATATATTTTTTAGCTCATTTATTAAAAAACATGATAATAAATTAATTTTTTAAGCATACTCTTTACTTGCAAATGTGATTAAAAATTAACTAAAATAAAAATTAAACTTTTCAATTTCCTCTCTCCCCGACATTTCATGCATTCCATAATCCCAAGATAATGCCTCGAATCGTCTTCTCCATAGTCTCAAGCCTGCTTAATCCACCGCTGCACGCCACTGCTGCTCAACCCACCACCGCTTGCCGCCGTCGCTCACGCCACCTCCGATTGTCGTGGATGATATGGCGGCAGATGTGAGTTCGCTGGTTCGGATAATGAACAAGTACAAGGAGGATCAGTACGTCGGGAGCGAGGCGGCGGACGGAGGCGGCGAAAAATTAGTGATGCTGATTACAAGGGTTTTGCTTGGTGGGTGTTGTACGATTGATTCCAAGGAATTGGACCTCGATTTGTAGGTCCCTACTGGCTGGGAAAAGCGTCTCGACTTGAAGGTGTGTATATATATATATCGTTTCTCCTGTCGTCCACTTTATTGTTGGTTTTTCTGTTTCGTTATTGCGAAATCCCAAGAGCAAGAAAAGAATTGATGGGCTCCGAGAGAATAAATCATATCTCGTCTGTTGTAAACCCAAATTTGCAGTTGAGATTCTGGTTTTTTTTTTCTTTCAAGAAATCTTCTGATTTCATCTCTGTTTCTATTTTGTATCGCCATCCGAACTGACGAGATATGATTTATTCTGATTTTCCCACTCAAATTGTGTTTATAACTCTTTTCCCTTCACTGAGTTAATTATCTGGTGATGATGGGGTTTCTGGTGATGATGGGTTTTGGAGTTTGGAGTTTGGAGTTAACAGCTAAAAGGTCTTTGTTTCCCTCCCAGATAATTTCAAATAAGGTGGCAGAATATGTTTTAGCTGTAGTAATATCTGCTTGGTCATTTCTTCTTGCAATAATCGACCGATCGAGACTTGATCACAAGTACTGGCAAGGGTAAAAATTAGAAACTCAAATTTCTATTCATAAGCAGCCATTATAAGAAAAAAAAAGTATTCTCTTTTAATATTTGTGTTTCCCTAATTAAAAGCTGCTCTTTCTCTGCGAAATTTTATTTCATGAATTGTTACATTTTACCCATTATATTATTTGTCTTATTTTTTTTGTTCTCCAAGGTGGTATTCCTTGCACCAAATGGTCTGGCATAGACGGGGAAGATAATATACTTGTCCTTGATTTGCTGGGACCAAGTCTTGAAGATTTGTTTATCTATTGTGGTAGGAAGTTTTCATTGAAAATAGTCTTGATGTTAGCTGATCAAATGGTAGGCTGCGTATGCATTTTTATCACATCACAGTGGACCATGAATGCATGCCTCTAACTTATTAATGTGTTACTAGGACTTAAAATCTAATTTATCCAATACATGTTCAACTCTCGTTTATTGTTTTTGTTGTTGCTATCCCATTTATGTATGCTCTTGATGTATGTTCCAAGAGCTTGTTTCTAGACATTGCATTTTGACTAATGTGTGTTATATTTTCTTTTTACCTCTTCTAGATTACAAGAATAGAGTACGTACATTCCAAAGGTTTTTTGCATAGAGACATTAAACTTGATAACTTCCTCTCCAGTTAAACCCTTAACACGGATGCCCCCTGTTCCTCTCTCTCTTTTATCTCTTGTTTGTTAGTTCTCATATATTTGTTATTGTAATTACTTAGGTTTACATTATTGACTTTG
>JAUMHN010422891.1:0-13067 GCA_032360265.1 Heliamphora ciliata
CCAAAGCACAACACTTACCACAGTCGATAGCCACTCCTCGACTCCAAGAACTCTACGCAGTTCCAAGTCCTCAAACAGCTTAAAAGGTCAGACTCACAAAAGTATACCAGAAATCCACCATACGCATATCATAGTCGCACTGTTCCAACAAAATTCCCGCTCTATCATGAGCTAAAAGCACAACCATACACACACGTAACATCAACGATCCTCAACTGATCACTACGAAGTAACTCTGCATCTCTACATCAACTCCCCAAGCATTCTCGTCTACCAACGTAACCTCATAGAGAACACAACCCAAATGGTTCAACCATCCGTTGAAACCACGAAGGATTTGTCCAACAATCACCCAATATTGGCGATACACGTCCCTGAGTCACAACTCAAAGGGTTACAGCACGGGTACAAATCCATTGAGATTCCACAGTCTCAGGACACAACCAAAACCTGAACCAATCAAAACCTGGCATCTCTGTCCACCCGAAATGAAACAACTCGCGAACAACACGCACCAGACAATCGTCTACAAGAACTCTCTCTCCTTCCATCCAAAGGAAACAAAAGGGCCAAGACGAAACCACGAGCCAACCTCGGCGTACTGCCAATACTCATCAACACTTAGCCTCTAACGAACTCTAAAAGTCCTACCTTGAGGCCACATCGACTACAGTCACACAGCTGCCATCAATTCCGATCACAATACTCAAATCATCAGCTACACCAAACTCTCAACTCTTCAGCGTCATTAACACACACGCGAACATCATCCGTCTGCATTCCTGGTACAACTCATACCATTTCGCCCAAAACCTCACTTCACAAGGTGGTGCCACACTCACCTAACTCCTGCTAGGCACACCACAGTCACGTCACGGTCTCAATCTGCTGTCCAAGGCACAGCTCCAAACAAAGGGGAACCCAATCCAGAGACATCCCTTCCAGAGTTACTAATAACTCCCATAACTATGCAGGTATCTTTCGCATTTCTGCTCTCAAAGCACACATCAAACACCGGCAACGTAACCACCTCATGCCAGCCAAACCACGCGATCCACTACTGAACCCCATCACTCCACACTTCGTTCCCATGGGCGAATAACATACCCATCTCTGAACCTAAGGTAGATGGAACACAAACAACTTCTGGGCATATCACACTCGGGATACATCATCTCAGTGCTAAGCCAACCACATGCACTCCGTATGGTTTCCAAAATCACTAGGATATCGACCAAACCACGAACCTGCATTCCTGTAGGAATCTCGTGGAACTGATACTCATCGCAGAAATCCCTGCACATTCCTAATCCCATGCTCTTCCCAGCATATCTACGGAACTCAATTCTCAAACCTCGAAAGGTATACAGTGTCCAAGGTCATCAGAACCACTCGGACTGCCAATAACATCCTGTCGATCATCATCAACATCTTGACTACCAGAGGATATCTCCAGAACCACATGTTCTGCTATCTCAACATATGCCCGGCCAAGGATTACTACGCTCCCATCCACTATGTTCCCGTCCATACCCCATCCTGAGTACACGGCTCATGACATAGCATGGCTCAAGACGTACCTAATCCGTCACACGGCCAAACTCGACTCACAGAGGAGTTCCACTACATACCAGGCGATCGGCGCTCAACCCATACGTTACCTCTGCAACTGATAAAAATCGAGTCGCACATAACAAAACCTAAACCACGGTCTCGCCACCTCTAAGGGTGTACAGGTTATAAAGAAAGAAAACATGAAATATGATAACCTAAGGTCGATCTATCATGTTATCTCTAACACATACCACATAATCATGCTAATACATAGCCATAAAGATTATGCAGACACAGCACCGATACCGAGGAGAACCGACAAGAATGATGCACCATTTTGGACAACCCACTTAGATTCCTTACTAGAAATCACGTCCGCAAAATGCGTTTCTAACTTGGCTCCCAAGTTTGTTAATCCAAACACAAGACGAATCAATCCTAAGGTCCAACCACCATACTCACATATACACAATGTCAACATGCAACCAAGCACACACACATCCTCACAAGGTGATGCACCCTCTTCCCATGGCTCATAGGTATTCGAACCCAGAGCTCTGATACCAAGTTGTCACGCCCCAAACACCAGGGTCACGCGAAAGCCCACCAAAAACCTTTTATGAAAATAAGATTTACAGTTGGAAAGCCGTCAACTCAAAATTATACAACATTTGGATAAAAGATCCCCAAGTTTATCTGTCATAAATAAAAATCATGCAAACTCATACATGAATAAATATATCGTCGAAGGGCATACAAAACCAGCCTTCTAAAACAGACATCACATGTATAAGTACATGTTCAAAACAGAAAAACTACAACAAGCTCTCCATCACCACAAGCCTCTAGGTCAACTCCACGTGTTCACCTGAAAATGGTTTTATAGCAAAATTCCACACCGTGAGCCGAAGTCCAATAGGAAAAGACAATAAAGCTGTAAAGCAGGCAATATACAATCATATGGTGGGAGCTAACTCGACTACGAAAGCCAAAAAGATTTTTCTCTCAAAATCACAAGTTTTTCACCAAGCCAACAAGGGCCTCAATAACGGTTTTATCTCATAAAACCCACATTTTCATCCTTCAAACTATGCATATTATCCTTACAGATATCATGCCACAGTTAAGGGAAAGCTGTAATAAAATAGTAATCATAACATGATCTTTGTTCACCCGAATCATACAACCGGAAACAAAATATTATTTTTTCACTCGGTACACATAACCGAGGAAAATAAAATAGTAAAATAGTAATAAAAAATATTGTTCCCTCGCGGAATGTACCATCGCGGAAAAGATGAATATGATCTTATGTACCGACTCTATCACCAGGGGACAAAGGTAGCAACTATAGATCCCTATCCAGTATCTAATCTCCATACATTATGGGACCGGTTAGATACACACAGGTTCTATACGGAGCACCACGACATAACCACTCAATTTACGGGTTATGACCCCGAGGGAGCTTAGCACCCATCCGTCTCAATTTACGGGGACTAACCCAAAGGACCTGAGTACCTACTCTGTGCACGTTTTTGGACTTTCACCGAGGGCAACTTGTGCCACATCCACGTCATCCCGGTACATCTAGATAATCATCCAAAAATTGAACCGTAGCTCAAATACGAAAACATTTCACAAATATACATTATACACGTATATACAGATCCATCCATCAACATGGAGATCAACAAAACCTTTCTAAAAAGTTTTTCAAAAAAACAGTTATACAACACATGTATAAACACGAGATCCAATCCATGAACCATGGAGATCAAGCAAAACATTTTCAAAATATTTTTCCCCGTTTCTAACAAAACGTTCAAAACCTGAGACTCAACCGCGAGAGTTAGCTTCAAACCTCCAAAACATAAAAATGTTGAGATTTTTCACAAAATTGCCACTTTCCACCGTTTTCAAGAACACCCTTTGAAAACCATCCAACCACAAGTTCAGTATCATGCAATAAACCAAGAAAAGCGTAAAACATGTTTTTTTATCCGAAACAAGGTTTAAATATAAGACATGATATATAAGCATTTTAACCGGGGAAAAAACATACAACTGAATGTAGCGTCACTGGCCAACCGCCACTATCACGTCCCGACACCTGGGTCATGTGAAACACCCACAACAATCTCCCAAGGAACAAGAAACTTGATCAAAAGGGCTCACAAGGATGAAAAATAACCTTTTTCCCAGATATTCAGCCAAAAGCGGGTGAAAAATGATTTGGAAATCTTGACACACATTCACTCTTTTGGTCATAACTTTTTCTACAAAAAGAATTTTAAGGTGAAAGAGGTGCCATTGGAAAGAAGACTTCCGGGGATTCAATTTGAGTATAAGAACGACCCAATTCCGAATCCGGATGAGGGAGATAACATCAAAACAAAATGGCCTTGTGCAGCCAGTCCGCTCGAGTAGACATCGGGCGCTCGAGCGAGCTACGACCCGAGAAGAACCCAGAAAATTTGTTCTTAGTGTTCTAAGCCTCCAAACCCTCAAACACTCACTAAACATCATCTCAACTACAAATTAAAGCCTCCAAACACCTTTTTAACACCCTCGGATATATCCAAACCTGAAACTACCACAGATCCTCGAAAGGAACATTTCAAAACCCGATTTCATCCAACCGAAAACAACACAAATGCCTTTTTAAACCAAAACCCAGTTTAACGAAACATAAGCTGTTGTCCGTGCATTTTTAACCGGTCAAAATACTTATAATTGCACATAGTACCCTTAAACAGCTGTAGAGTCTAGAATTCTATCTCGTTGAGCTAAAAGCTTGACGTCTCGATCCACGTGTAAAAATGAACTTCGCCACAATCAAAATCTGACCGGATGGTTGCGTAGCCCTCGATGCCGATACCAAGAATTCGCAGTCTGATTGTCGAAAACCAAACCCCAGGTCCTCGAGAAGTTAGAGAGAAGGAAAAGAGAAAAAGAAAAAAACTTAGGAGTTAAGTTTTGAAAATATCTAACTTCAGATATTTATAGGACTCCAAAATATCTTCTTTTTTTTTATTTTTAAAATTTGCACCACAACTTCCCGCAGCCCCCTGAACCAACCCCGCAAAACTTTGAACCCGAACATACGTCAAAATCACATTTTTCTAGAATCTCACGCCTGGCCTCCACCGCTCGAGTGCTCAACCACCGCTCGAGCGGACCCCTACCGACATACTCCTCTGCCATACCATCGCTCGAGCAGACAACCACCGCTCGAGCGGTCACCATCCAGACCCACACTCTGGCACCAGCCCGCTCGAGCGCTCACCCATCGCTCGAGCGGTCAACGCTGGGAGAAAAACTGAACAGAAGAAGCAAGATCTAACTTAAATTCTTACTCCCGTGAACACTTAGATCATTTTCAAAAATGAAACAGGTCAGGGTCTCACAACCTATCAAGACAAAATAGACTTTTTGTCATCAGCGACATCCGGACTCCACCAAGTCAACCTATAAGACCACGCTTACCTGAAAAAAGTTTTACAGCAAAATCCCACACCGTGAGCTGAAGCCCAATAGAAACAGACTATAAAACTGTAAAGCAGGATATGCAATCACAAGCATACAGGCTCAACCACAGGAGCCAAGAAGGTTTTCTCAATCCAAAATCATAAGTTTTCCCATCAGGCTAACACGAGTCTCAAAACGGTTTTACTTCATAAAATTTCACATTTCCATCCTTAAAACCATTCATATCAACAATGCAAATAACGTTTTCGCAGTTAAAGAAAAGTAGTAACCAAAATGTTATTTTCCACTCGGACCACACACCGAGGAAAGAGCAAAGATATTTTCCACTCGAAACACACACAGCCGAGGAAAATAATGCATTAAAATAGTATGCTCCACTCGGGCCACACAACCGAGGAGAAAGATAAAATGAATCTTATGTACCGACTCCGTCACAAGGGGACAGAGATAACAACTATAGACTCCTGCCCCTTTACCCAATCCCTACACATCGTAGGACCGGTTAGGTAAATGCAAGTTCTACATGAAGTCACCACAACGTAAAAGCTTAGTTTACGGGTTCAACAACTAGAGGGAATAAAGCACCCAACCACCTTCTTTACGGAAACTACCCCGAAGGAACAAAAGGTACCTACTCTGCGCACGTTTCTGGACTTTCATCGAGGGTAACTCGTGCTAAATACCCACTATCCTGGTACATCTACAGAATCATTTCAAAAACTAACCCGTAGCTCAACAACTACAAAAAACATGTCCACTAATATACATTAAACATGTATATATAGATCCATCCATCAACATGGAGATCATCAAAAACATTTTTAAAATATTTTTTTTAACAAAACGTTTCCAAAACTGAGCCTCAATCCCAAAGGTTAGCTCCAAACCTCCAAAACATGATTTGTTGAGATCTTTCCCAAAATACCATTTTCCACCATTTTCGAGAATACCATTTGAAAACCCAACATCCACAAGTCATACGATGTAATAAACCAAGAAAAGTGAAAAATATGCTTTTTACCCGAAAAATCAAGGTTTAAACATAAATATGACATTTTATGTATTTTTTACCCGATAAAAATATATATAATTACATATAATACCCTCATACAGCTGTAGGGTCTTGAATCCTACCTCGTTGGGCCAAAAGCTTGACGTCTCAAAAATCGAACCTCAACCAAACAGAATTCTGTCTGGATATAAACGAAGCCCCCGGCACCAATAGTGAGGATCCACTGTCAGATCGTTGAAAACCGAGCCTCGGGCCCATCAAAATCTAGAGAGAAGGCAGAGGTTTTGTGAGAGGGAAACTAGATTTGAAATAAATATCTCAAAAATATCTCCAATGCTTAATATTTATAGAAAAATGCCAAAACACACAGGTCAGTCGATTGGACCCCCAATCCAGTCAACTGAAAAACCTTCTAAAAAATCAAGACATCCCATCGCCTCAAGTTCAGTCGACTGAACCCTCTTGGTCATTCGACTGAACCACCTTCTTGGACATTTAGTTAACTGGATTTAGCTCCTCAGTTGACTGAATCCCTACTGGTTCCAAAACTGTTTCCAGAATTCAATTTGAGTCCAAAAATCACCACTCAAATAACCCTCTTTCGAACTCGAACAAGTGTAAAACTCATATACACTTGCTGTTCTACCATGAAGAAACAAAAACCCAATTCATTTAGATAAAAAGTTAACTCAAACTCCGTCAACACTTAAACATTCTCAAAATAAACTAGGTCAGGGTCTCACAATGATGGAATTGAAGAACAGGGTGAATGGCAAGAGCAAGTGGACCCCAACAATGCTTGTTGAAGAATTGAATCTTCGCCTTTTGTTCTATTGTTTCGCTTTGCCGTGTTTATTATAATTTTTTAAATTTCTTGATGAAACTGTAAACGCTATGTATCTTTTAATAAGTTCAAACTCCTTTATGATGTAATATTTAAAGTATGTAAATATGAATGAATAGTTAGAATATCCCTTTATTTATATTTATATATGTCCTAATGTGCTTAGAGGACAGGGCATCACAGTTGGTATTGGAGCCTAGGTATAGTGAACCTTTAGGCCTTGGGTTATGAGAAACCACGCATTCTGTCTCGTAGAAGCTCTATAGGATGCGTTGTATTAATTATAATTATCATTTATACATTATAAGAATCAAAATCTACTGCATCTAGGTCTTATAGCGAGTTGTGTTAGGACATTACTAGGATCAGAAGCAGTAAGGAATCTACATGCGAAGGACAAGTAAGGGCATCGAGATCGGCAACGAGTTATCTTAGTTTAAGGGGGTAGACGGGAGTACGCACTCGGAGTGGTTTTAGATATTGTATCGAGAGCCACTGTTAGAACCCTGTAACTTCGTCCTTATAAATCATTTTCTCATTTACCCCAAGCCCTTGTGTTAACTTTTTAAAGTTCTTTTGCATGTCCTTCCTTCTTATATCATTAGTCCTCAATGGTACCGTCAAGTGTCATTCGTTGGTAACCTTTATGCACCATGTCTTATTGGTAACCCTATCAAAAATTCAATCCTAAAAAATACCCTTGTCCTTAAGTTTTCATGCCTCGATAATGATCAGTATTCCCATTTGATTCTCCTCCAATTCAAGCCATTATCCTTTAACTAACTCTTCTTTTGTAGAACTCGATATAAATTCTTTATTAATTACCCATTCCGAATATTCGACATTGATAAAATCTTTTGCCATCATTCATTTTCTCTCGATTCTGAAACCATAATCTGTTGCAGTGATTTTGTGAATTCTTTGTATACTCTTGAAATCTTTACCAGGGAAGTAGATTTGGATGCTTGAATTGAAGTACGTTAGGCCGACATAACTTCAGAACAAATATCTAGTTTGGCTGCCTATTGCTTAACATCCCTTTTATCAGAATCAAATTATACTGGATTAGGTCCAAGGACATTTGTTTAAGTATTGTTCACTTTTCTCCTCTTGTTTCACCTACATTTAAACCCCAAATGGCCACTCAATTTGTGTTGATGGTGATTGCCTTAACCGTGACCATTTGACCTCATTCAACCTATCTTTTGAACCATCTGGGAATATTTTCTTGACTCTCGGTAAAGGACTCTAAACAACTACTCCCAACAGTGGAGGCTAATAGTTTGTGTGTAATCACAAGAGGGGGGTGAATTGGATATTAATTTTTTTTTGTTTAAATATTCAAATACAAGTATATGATTTTTAATACACAAGTATATATTCAAGTAAAGCTACTTGTTTGAAGATTAAATCACAAGTAAATTTGATTGATCTTATAAACAAATACTTTTTGTTAAAAGATTTAAGTACAAGTATAGATTTTAATTTACAATATTAAAAACTTCTTGTTAACCAAAATCAATACTTTTCTTGTTAAAATCCAGATATAGCTTTCAATTTTAATTTGTAAGTAAACTTTCAAATATAGCTTTTTTATAAACAAATAAAGTACAAGAATATTTCAATTGACAATATTTCTTGCGAAGTGAAATCACACGATTCAAAGATTTCTAATTTTAAAAAGATTAATGATATAATTAATGATTTATATATGGAATGATTCAAGTGCAAATATATGTGATGTAAAGACAAGCAACAATATAATAAGGTAAATGAAAGATAAGCAAGTTAGAAGAATGACACCACGATTTTTACAAGATTCGACACAACGGTCTACGTCCTTACCTCAAGCCAACCGTTATGAGGATTTCTCACTATCACTCATTCAATAGGCGGAGTAGTCTCTCTCCTTAGTCTAGGTGGAGTAGCTTCTCTTGAAAATGTACCATTTTCAAGCAATCCAATCCTTGCAGGCAGATTAGCCTCTTTTGAGAAACAACTTTCTCAAATACAATAGAATGACAAGAAGAAGTACAAAGGAATGCTCCTATAATGAGCAGATGAGTACAAGAAATGAAAGCTCTAACTCACTTCTCAAGGAATATAACAATGAAGCTCAAAGAGAAATCTAAAATCTTTTCTCTCAAAAATATGAATGAAAAACTCAAGAATTTAAGCACAAATTGGAGTGTATAAGAGAGAATTGTTTGAGAGGCTTTGAATGAATAAAACAAGAGCTCAAGGGCTCTATTTATAGGCCTCAATTCTAAACTGGTCATTGGGCTATGTATTAAAATGTCAAACTAGCTGTTTCAGCCCAAAATTCGAAATTAAGCCTGTTCAGTCGACTGGATAAACTAGTTTAGTCGACTGGACCAACCTTCAGTGGATTGGACCTCGAGGGTCAGTCGACTGAACAGTTTTAAATCTGAAATTCATTTTTGGTAGTTCAGTCAGTCGACTGGATGTAAGGCATCAATCAATTGGATTGTTAAAAATTCAGATTTTTGTTTTTCCAAAAAGATTTTGATCATTTTTATATTTGGAAAAATATTTTAAAATTATTTTAGGAATTCTTTGAGCTTCAAAAGATATATCCATAGTTCCTAAAAATAATACAAACAAGTTTCAACTTGTAGTCTTCAATTCTTCACTTTGCATTGCTTCAAAAACTTGTAGACAAAGAGTGTAATTTGAAAATTTTCTTCATGACTTCCACTATGTATCTTGGATTGTGTTAAGCATTTATTTTCTGTAAACAATTTCAATTTGCACAATTAGATACTTAGGTTTGTTATTATCAAAATTGATCATTGAAGCCTTATTAGGCCAACAATCTCTCACTTTTTGATGATGACAAACACAAAGCAAAAATAATATAGGAAAGCTTAAATAAAGCTCCCCCTATCAATAAGCATGAAATAATGATCTTTGAGAGTTGAATAACTCACCCTGACAATGTGCATAAATTGTGAAGATATTGAATTTCATTTCATTCAAACGTCTTGTTCCATAAAATATTTTCCAATTTTGAAGGATATTTTCAAATGTTAAGCCTTTTCAATCATTCATTTGAATGTAAGATGGAATTAACATGCATATATCCATTCACTATTCAATATCAATCATATGATAAACATAATCACTTATGCATAACCATTCATATGATAAACCAATTAAACATAACCATTTATAAAATTAAAGAGTAGCACAAGTACATGATAATCATCATTACAAAACATGTTCTCTCCAAAAGATAATTAAGAAGATAAAGATGCTTTTCTTTTTGTGCACTTGTTTCTCCCCCTTTTGGCATTATCAAAAAGAAGTGGAGCTAGAAGTAACCTCGTCGTCATCGCCATCACCATCACCATCATCCTCGGGGGAATAAGCATCATAGGGTGGAACGCCTAAGGCATCCTCGATACGAGTGAAGCGAGAGTTGATTTTTGCAAATTGTTTGTCAACCCGCTTTGTGAAAGACTTTACCACTTTCTTTAAAAAAGATTTAGTAGAGGGATCAAGAGCAGGAGTAGCAGCAGGAGCAGTGGTAGTAGCAGGTGGAGGTGCTGAAGGAGTAGTAGGTGGAGGAGCATCAGCCTGCGCATAGGCGACAGCCTCAATTTTCTCATCACTATCTTGCACAACTTGAGGAGCTTGCCTAGGAGTTTTAGGTAGCTATTATCCATTTTGTAAATGATAACCCATTTGATTTAAAGTGGTAGTGTAACGACTCGGTACAGACCCTAGTTGTGATAACCCGGTTAATAACAACCCATGTAAAGACCCTACTAGGACCCTTGTATTAGTGATGGATAGATCACAAGACTATAGAGCGCAGACGAGGTTCAAAGCCATAACTCGATTCGAAAACCCTAAGTTCGGCCCGAAAATCCCAAAAAGGTCCAAAACTCAAGCAACAAAACCTTAGCACCCGGAGAGTCTCCCAACATTCTAAATGAAGTAAATATCATGAAATAATGAGTTAAAAATAAAAAATCCTCATAAATAGAGTAAAATGACCGTTTTGCCTCTAATACAGTAAAAAATCTTAAAAATTTAAATTTTGATACATGAATACCCTAAATCAAGGATTTAAGTACAATTAAGTTGAAAAAGAGAAAATAACATAAAAAAGACAAAAATACCCCTTAGTGGCCGACCACCTTGGGAAGTGTGCCAAAAATTGACTTTTTGCTTTATTTTTAGCTTAAAATAATGAGAAAGGTATTAAATTAAGCTTTATGATGATCCAATACTTTTTAAACAAGTAATATACATAATAATATAGTGTTATAGGTCAACAAAAGCAAACAAATTATTATTAAAGTTCGTACACAAAAAAATAAGTCAAAAAGTCATATATTACCAAAATAGCTTAATTTGACTTAAAAGACTACATCTATTTAATCAATTGCTATGGAAACAATGATAATACATGAAAATACTATATTTGTCATAACCATATTAAAATAATAAGTCTCAGTAGAAAAAGACACCAAAATGATACATCAAATTAACTTTTAATGCATTTTCTTGCATAAAAGGGGCACGAAAATCGAGACAAATCTCTTGATTGATAGGGGATCAGATTTTTGTCCCCCCAAACTGACCCTAGAAATATTTTAGCTTTCTCAAATCTAATTTTGTGCCCCCAAAGCTTGAACTAAAGTAAACAAGCCTATGTGAAGAAAAGAGAAAGTACAAAAGTATTAATTATTTTGTTCCCTAACTCTTTCTATATAAACTAAGCCCAAACACCTTCTTGACCCTTAATATTTCGGTGGAGAGAGAGGGAGAAAGACCAGATTTTTAGTGTTCTTGAGGGTCCATGGGAGTTCGAGAGAAGCAAGAAGAAGAAGAAGAGGAAGGGATCCAAGGAAGGGGTCTTCGCAGACCATGGTTTCAAAAGCCAAGTTTTATTAGTTTTTCACCATCTTTTGATCTCCCAAGCATGTAAGTAAAACCTCTAAACCTTGTATCTAAGATCCCTCAAAATATCTCCCAACACAGCCCTTTAAACACTCCAAGAACTAAGAACCGAAATTAAACCGAAAAGGCGTCGTAGTTGGAAATTAGGGGCTGTTTTGTTTATGAATGATATAAGATGTTATTGTATGTTCTTATCTTTGAGTTTTATGACTTTTAAATATTTTGGAGCCTTGATATTAAAATCTAAAACCCAAGCATGCAAAGAAATGGAACAAAAACTTAACATGACATTAGTAGAAAACTTGAACCCTAAGAGGCTTAATTTTTGAGAACCATGATGTTTCTGTCCTGAGATTTGAAACACCATAACTCAATGTAGAAAATTGATCTAAGCATGTTCTTTATGTCGAGATTTATCTTTTTGTGTTATCTTTCAGCTAAAGTTGGTTTCAACTCATTTACATAACTAGAACTCAAGATATTGCAATTTTACCAATGTGTGTCATTTTTCGACCAGTCAAAACTACCGACTTGGAAACTCTAGTTTAAAGTGAGATCCAAACTTTGGTCAAAACATGAAAGTTGTAGATAACATATAAATCTACCTACCCTCCACAAAGGAGAAAAAAATATTGAGTTGTGATAGGTCAAAACCCCTTTGAAAGTCTCTATTGAGTTTTAGCCCCTAAGGAACATTCTGTTACATATTTTTATATAGGTCAAAACCCCTATTTTTAGTGACATATTCCAAAAGTGGTCTATATGAACATTGTGGCTAACATATAGAAATACTTGCAGCACAAACATCAGACCTTTAATCCTCGGGATGCTATCCCAAAACCATTTCAAACCCTCTATCCAAAATTGGCTCTGCTGAGTTTTGGTGGCTGACATAACCTACTTTTTAAATTGACCAAAATGTCTAACTTGTTTCAAATAGCTATCCTTAGCCCTAAACATGAAACTTCTAGAGGACTTGTTGAGCTAGAACATACTAAAAAGTGGGCCCATTTGAACTTGAAATGATACCCCAAAACCAAGACCAACAGAAGCATAATTTTGGTAAAATCTTGAGAAAAGTACTAAATTGTTTTTGCTTAAGATGAATTGTTCACCTATTTGCCTTAGGATTTGGCCTTGGTGTTAAACATGAGAGTCGTAAGAAATATTTTTTGTCACGCCCCAAACTCTGGGTCACGTGAAACACCCACAACAATCAACCACAACACCCAG
>JAUMHN010422901.1:0-13065 GCA_032360265.1 Heliamphora ciliata
CTTGTTACTCTGAGGCTGTTAAGCATGAATGCTGGCGGGCGCCAATGGATGAAGAACTTCAGGCTCTTCAGGACAATCACACATGAGATGTTGTTCCCTGTCCGGGCCAAGTTAAAGCAATTGGGTGTAAATGAGTTTACTCACTCAAGCTGCGTTCTGATGGTACTCTAGATCGCTATAAAGCCCGGTTGGTTCCCCTGGGTAACAGACAGGAATATGGGGTGGAATATGAGGAGACATTTGCTCCTGTTGCCAAGATGACTACGGTACAGTTGGTTATTTCTATTGCAGCATCCCAAGGGTGGCCCCTTCATCAAATGGATGTTAAAAACACCTTTCTTCATGGCGATCTCAAAGAGGATATTTACATGACTCTGCCACCTGGCTTGGCCTCCTCCTCTTTTGATGTATGCAAATTGAAGCGTTCTTTATATGGGTTGAAACAAGCTCCTCGGGCGTGGTTTGATAAGTTCCGATCTACCTTGATTCAGTTTTCTTTTGAGCAGAGTTAGTATGACTCCTCTCTGTTTCTTCGTAAGTCCTCTGCCGGTCTTGTTCTTCTTCTCGTTTATGTTGATGAAAATGTTATCACGGGGACTAATACCGACTTGATCACTCGTCTACAACATCATCTTCAGGTCTCCTTTTTTATGAAGGATCTTGGTCCTCTTACATACTTCTTGGGATTGGAAATTCACAGGGATCCTTCTGGCATCTTTCTGAATCAACACAAGTACACCCAGGATTTGATTGCTTTAGCTGGTCTTCAGGACTCTTCTTCAGTGGATACTCCTTTAGAAGTCAACACGAAGTATCGTCGTGAGGAAGGTGATCTCCTCCCCGACCCTACGCTATATCAACAATTGGTAGGCAGTTTGAATTATTTAACTATTACTCGGCCTGATCTTTCATTCGTTGTTCAGCAGATTAGCCAATTCATGCAAACTCCCCGTCATCTACATTTGGCTGCTGTTCGTCGTATCATCCGATATCTTCGCGGTTCACCTCACCGAGAGTTGTTCTTTCCAACCGGTTCTCCTCTCCATCTTGTTGCCTATAGTGATGCAGATTGGGCTTGATGTCCTGATACTAGGCGGTCTGTCACCGGGTGGTGCATGTTTCTTGGTAATTCCTTGATCTCTTGGAAGTGTAAGAAACAACCTCATGTTTCCAAATCATCTACTGAATCTGAATACCGTGCCATGTCTGCTGCATGTTCTGAGATCATCTGGCTTCGTGGACTTCTGGCTAAACTTGGTTTCTACCAATCTAATCCCACTCCTCTACATGCTGATAACACCAGCGCCATTCAGATTGCTGCTAATCCTGTTTTCCATGAACGTACGAAGCACATTGAGGTCGACTGTTATTCTATTCGGGAGACCTTAGGCGCTCGCGTCATTTCTCTTCCTCATATTTCCATTGATCTTCAGCTTGCTGATCTGTTTACCAAGGCCATGCCACGACCGCGCCATCAGTTCCTTGTGGGCAAATTGATGCTTCTTAACCAACCCGCACCAATTTGAAAGGGGATGTCAATCAGAATATATTTAGCATGTCAATCAGGATATATTTTGCCATAATTATGGCCTAATTATACAGATTGTTCTTTCCTTTTTGGTAGGTTAGATTAATTCTAATGGCTTAATTTCAGCCTTGTAATTAGGATGTATTTAGACAACAATTTTGTATAAATATACAGTGGAACCTCAAAGAGAGCAGGCATTCAGAAAAAGGAAAATATTGTCACTTGTAAGTTGTAACCATTGTATCTTTCCAATTTTCCCTAATGTAGGGTAAAGTCATGTCTCATCATTTTGTACTTGAGTGGTATCATATTTTCGCTTTTCAATGAAAACCCCGATATAAATAGTTAAATTATAAAATAGCGATTTAGGGTTAAAAGGAGAGAAGAAGAAGATAGAAACAAAAAAGAGATAATAATAGAAAATTATGGTAAGAATGAAGAGACAAATTAGCCTTTACAGCCCACAACATATATATATGTATGTATGTATGTATGAGCCTCACATAGATAATTAAAAAACTACGTAGTAAAACATAAAATAAACTCTAGCACTCTCCCTCAAGCTGGAGTATAGATATCAAATATGCCCAGCTTGTAGAGGATTGGCTGAAACAGGGAACAAGCTAATAGTTTGGTGAGAATATTAACTAATTGATTCTCTGAGCGAACATGGGAAGTAATAATTTGCTTATTCATCAATAAGTCTCGAATAAAATGGCAGTTGTTAAGTCAGTAATTGTCCAAAACCTTAAACTGTTAGGAAATGGGCCTAACATTGTTTATCAAGCTATCCAACACTCCTTTTCACGTACGACCCTGTCTTGCACGTAGAGAGACGAGCAAACTAAACTAAACAGGTGCACCAACAAAGACAGAATATAGTGCACAATAATAAACATAACAAGAAAACAGACGAAACTTAAACCCGGGTCACGTAAACCACCCAAGAAAATCTATTTTGTGATACCAAGATCCACCAAACCCACCCAAGCCCAAATGGGTCCAAGCTGTAAGCCAAGAACAAATTCAAAACCATTGAAAAACGCACTTCTTATGGTTTAATTTAGGTAAAAGAATAGCTCAAAAGAATAAGATAGAGGTCCCCAAGAGCCAAGGTATAAAAACAAAACAATCAAAAATTTTAGATTCTGCCCAGACCGTTCGAACGGTCCTTGCCTGAACACTGTTTTTCCCACGGCCTATAAAACAACCGAGAATTCACATTGTCCGCTCGATAGACCACTCGAGTGGTCCATCGAGCAGTCTGGCTCTAGACCAATTTTCAAAACACCACCTTTGAAATCCAACACTTAAGCAATTTCCATTTTTTTTTTTTTTTGACAGTCTACAAGGCATAACTAGTCAAACTAAAACAAGCAAAAACAAGGTTCAAAACCTTCCTCGAGGCACATGGTTTGATATCAAACATAAAATCAACCGGAAACCATTTCATTATAACATTGAAACCAACCCAAAAAGAGATCATTTCTTACCACCACGAAACCATAACAACCACCCAAGGTTCCTCTCATCATCATACAGCATACATGCATTGGTATCATAGTATTAAGGCTTACAAAACAGATGCTTTGAAATCAAAAACATATTACATCATTACATGCTCCAGTAACAAAACTAGTAATAACTACCAAACTACAAAACAAAGAGTTTTGTCATTCGCCACCTCCGGGGCTCCTCAAGATCAAGCTACGTGATCATTTTCACCTAAAAAGTTTCAAACCCCACAACGTAAGCCGAAACCTAATAGGAATAGACCAGCATTAATTAAAAGCATAACATGCAATCACAGATTATATAAACAATTTGACGACACAAGTCTCAAAACGATTTTCCATCCTTAAAACCACAAATTTTTATATAATCCACTAACGTTCAACAATTTAATAAACATAAACACACGTTATCCTCCACCAGGTTTCCACAACCAACGATGATTCCTATACGCTTTGTACTCTTTTACGGTCTTCCACCGAGGGACAAATACTAGCCCACTTATGCAATTCTTTACGGTCTTTCACCGTAGGGCCAGCATCCGCCTCAATTATGCAATCCTTTACGGTCTTTCACCGCAGAACAAGTACCTGCCCCAATGAAACAATTCTTTACGGTCTTTCACCGCAAGAGCAATTGAATCCCAAGTTACGCACATAGTTGCTATACATCTAGAAAGGCACACAGCCATGTACAAACATTTAAAGACACTTAGTTATCAACCATAGGTTGAAACTACGGTTCAACTCCAAGGGTTAGCTCCAAACCTCCCAAAACCATGTTTTTGCAACATATACATAAATCTTTCAGGTTTTCAAAACTCATTCTTTTGAAAATCACGTACGCAAACGTCCACCAACTTCGTAATAAACCTTAAAAGTGCTTAACATACTTTTTATCCAACCAAACACGGTTCAAACACAAAGTTCGATATTTATAGCATTTTAAACGGTAAAAAAAATGCATTTAATCACATGTAACACCCTTTTTAAAGCAAGATAGCCTAGATTCCTACCATAGAGAGTTAAAAACTCGAAGCTTTAAATACCAGCGAAAAACCAAAGTTGCCAAAACGAGATTCCGCTCAGATAAACGCGAAGCCCACGGCGAGTATATCGACGTTCGACTATCGCAACGCCAAAAACCGAGCCTGAACTAAGCCAAAAGCTAGAGAGAAGGTTAAGGTTTTGGTTTTTCTTTCAAGAGAGAGAAGGAAGCTTGTTGCACAAGATTGGGTCCAAAAACCAAGGCGACTAGCTGCCACTTTATATAACCCACGCAAACAGACCGCTCGACTAGCTGCCACTTTATATAGCCCACGCAAATAGACCGCTCGAGCGGTCTTTAGACTGATCGAGCAATCCTGCTCAAAAAGTTTTCAACTTCCTGCCACAACGCCCAAACAAGACCGGGATCGAAACCAACATGCATGTCTAAACTATCACATGCATAAAACATATAGGCACATACCTTTCTATAACAACAAAAAGCAATATACAACACGTCGCGAGTATATTGCAAAATTAAAAGGAATCGAGTCTCACACAGGACCTCCTAAAGTCAGAGCTCTAATACCATGTCAAGTCACAAATTGTCCCAAAAGCTTAAACTGTTAAGAAATAGACCCAACAATGTATATCAAATTATCCAACAACAATCAATCTCAATATACTTAGTACGCTCATGGAACACAGGATTATTAGTAATAAAGATGGCTGCTTGATTATCACAAAACATCTTCATAGGACGAGAAGACGTGATGACAAAGTCCTGAAGAAGAAAGTGAACCCACAACATTTCAGATGCTTTATGAGCCATAACATGATACTCTATTTCAACACTGAAACGGGTAACAACATTATGTTTCTTACTACGCTAAGTGACAAGATCATCTCCAACAAATGTGCAATAGTCAGAGGTAGACCGCCTATCAAAACAACTACCAATCCAATAAGCATCACTAAAACAAATCACTGACAAATGATCAGATGGACAATACAACAATCCACGACCTGAGGCACTTTACAAGTAGTGGAGTATGCGACAAACGGCATCGAAGTGTGGAGAGTGGCTGCCAAAAACCCAGCAGAAAGCCAAATTGAACCTCATAAGAGCTAAATCGAACCAAACAAATCAACTCTGAATCACAAACTAGCAGTCAAAGACCAAAAAGGAGGTGCCGACTTGTCCGATAGTTAAAAAATGAACCTAAACACCAAGATTCACCAAATTGACCACAAATCAAACCTACACATGAAGAATCGGCGCCTATAGGATGGGTATCAACGATCAAAAACAACTTGCGAAGCCTCGATTAACATATCATGAACTAGGGTTTCGGTGTTCTAGTGCCAAAATCCACTTAAAGGCTCAAATCGACTTCAAAATAACAAATCAACACCAATTGAGTACAAAACTTCTCAAACCATGAGAGTCGGCACTCGAAACTTGTAGAATGATCTTTGACCATCAAAAGGTAAATCGTGACTTCTAAAATAGAGCTAAGGTTTCACAAGTCAGAGAAATCGATCAGAAACCTCCTGAATCATCAAAATGAACACCAATCTGACCCAAACTATGATTTTCAACACCTTGAGGATGAGATTCGACCATCAAAAACCACAAATCATGTCGTGATTTCCAAATCTTGTGCTAGGGTTTTGGAAAATCATAAAATGCTCAAAAAATTGAATGACCTACAAACAGCTTCAAAAAGTTCCAAACAAATCACCACAAATACCAAGAGACCAAGGCGAATCGAGCAATTCAATCGACATTCGTACAAGGGCAAACATCATACTAACATCATCGTACGAATAATGACGTCAGCACGCCACAATCGGCTAGCAACGATGCTCAGAGTTTTTTGACGTGTTCTAGGGTTGGATTAAATTGCTCTGATACCATGATAAGTCATCAATTGTCTCAAAAGCTTAAACTGTTAAGAAATAGGCCAAACAATGTATATCAAGCTATCTAATACTCCCTTTCACGTACAACCCTATCTCGCACGTGGAGAGACAAATAAATTGAACTACACAAGTGCACCAACAAAGACAGAACATAGTGCACAATAAGAAACATAACAAGAAAACAAACGAGATTTGAACCAAGGACCTCTAAGAACCAGAGCTTTGATACCTATGATGCATAGATAAGGACACAGATACGGACACGGACACAAGACAAGACAATTTCAAAAAAACCAGAACACGGACACGGCGGGAATATGGAAAAAAATATATTTTTATCTATATATTTACCCCATGCTTATAAATAGAACATTCACAACCTCAAAAAAAAAGGTAAAGAAAAAACTAAAAAAGTAAAGAAAAGAGCTAGAAAAAAGATAAAGAAAAAAAAAACAAAATAAACTAAAAAGGTAAAGAAAAAACCAAAATGGTAAAAAAAAAAAAAAACTAGGAAACAATTAAACATGCCATTGTCTTCGAATCATTCAAAGACTCGAAGGAAACAAAAATCAGAAAATTAAAAAAAGAAGGGATAAGAAGAGAGAAGAAGACGCAAACAAGTAGAACAAAAAATAGAGATAAAAGCCACCAAAAAATAGAAGGAAGAAAAAGAAAGTGCTTACTTAGAGGGCGATTGAAGATCATTGATGATTGTCACCAGTGGGATTGAAGTCATCGGTAGTCGTCGAGCTCACTGGTGAAGGTCGCAGTGGGTAGAGAAGACGAGAAACCAAGTATTTTTTTCAAACTGTGCACTGAGGCTCTTAGGGTTTTTTATTTCATCATCGGGTTTGACGTGTTCAGGTGTGTCCGAAATTGGACACACGTGCCCTTGCGTGTCCCTCGGCGTGTCCGACTGGAATATGTTTTTAAAAAAATAGGACTTTTCCACATGGCATGTCCGACACGTGTCCTGGAGTGTCCCCGAATTGTCCGTGTGTCCTGCGTGTCCGACACGGCTACGACACCTATTCCGACACGCCCATGCTTCATAGTCTGATACCAAGTTAAATTATAAAATAGCGATTTAGGATAGAGAAGAGAGAATAAGAAGATAGAAACGAAAGAGAGATAATAATAGGAAATTAGGGTAAGAATGAAGAGACACAAATTAGCCTCTATGCCTCACAACATATATATATATATATATATATATATATATGAATCTCGCATAGATAATTATAAAATTACCTAGTAAAACATAAAATAATCTCTAACATAAATATGGTGAGGCCTTTGTTCATTTCTCACATACATGTTTCCAAGTTGTCAGGTCTCAAAATCTTCAGCAAGAATCTTGCAAACTAAGGGTTCACATGTTCAACAAACAAGGTCCACCAAGCTAAGAAGTTTACAAGCCACTGATTTTGTTTTTGAGCCAGTAAATCAAGCCTTAAAAGTGAAAACTAAGCCTCAAGAAAGGTCTTAAGCTAGAGGATTCGCATCACAAACCAAGATATCAATTCTTTTGAGCCAAGCACAAGTTAGTGTTTCCGAGCAAAAAGGATTCATGTTCTTATTGTATAATTTGTGTTAATAATTTATTCATTTGATTTCATATATATGAAGTGTTTAAACATATTTTGGTAGTTCATGTTGAATCATACAATTCTCGATTAGATTTAATTCATGATTCGCAAAGTAGGATTTTGATTTACACTTCGATTCACAATTTGACAAATATGATCAAAACACCCCCAATACCTACCCCTAAAGCGTTACATGCAACCTCAAAAACTTTAGAAAAGTCTGGATGTCTCAAGACAGGTGCCTCGGTCATTTTTTTCTTAATCTCAGTGAAAGCTTTAAGGGGGCGGGGGGCACTAGTCCATTTAGATTCTCCTTTTCTCAAACAATCAGTAATGGGAGCCATAATGGAACTAAAACCCTAATAAATCGCCTATAAAAGGTGGTAAACCCATGAAAACCAAAAAACTCATGAATGATTTTGGGTTCTGCTCACTCTCTAATAGCTTTGACTTTGTTCGTTTCAACCCCAACACCTTGCGCACATACAATATATCCTAAGAAGAGAAAGTGAGTCTACATGGAGTATGACTCTCCTTTCTAAAGCCACTGTAGATCAAGATGTCGTCGAAGAATACGACAAAAACTTTTCAATGAAAGGACGGGGAATCTTTACTCATAACCCTCATAAATGTACTGGGAGCATTGGATAAGCCAAATGGCATAACTAACCATTCATATAATCCATCTTAGGTTTTAAATGAAGCTCTCCATTCATCACCGGGTTGAATCCTGATTTGATGGTTACTACTACACTCGTTAATTTTAGAGTACAACTGGGAACCAGCCATCTGGTCCAACAAGTCATCAATATGGGGATGGGTTACCAGTACTTAACTATGATCTTATTAATCACCCTACTATCCACACACATTCTCTAAAATCTATCTTTCTTTGGACTTACATGGCTAGAACCGCACATGGGGTAAGACTATATTGGATGAAACCTTTCTCTGGAATATCGTTGATTTACCTATTCATCACAACACGTTCCCTAGGGTTCAACCTATAATGTGGTATATTAGAAAATTGTGATCTAGGTACTAAGTCTATAGCATGTTGAATATTACTCATAAGGGGTAACTCAGCTGGTAACGCATTTGGCGTCACATTCTAGAACTCCGCAACAATTATGGAACCTTTGGTGGTAATTCTACCCAGGACTCAGTAGGGATTTGAATCACTTTTACATACTAAGGCTAGAATCATGTCTAAGTCCCTACTCTCAAGTTCAAACACTCTACGAGTTAGCAAATGAGGCTTGTGCATGCTAGGAGCCAGGAGTGAGGTTTTACATGTACGCACATTATCCTTTTCGCTGGGTCTGGCAGGTTTAAACAAGATTTTGTGTCCATTATATTAAAGAAGAAAAGTATTTTCCCTACCAATATTTTGGGAATCTAAATCATAGAGCGAAAGACAGCCCTAGAAGCACATGCGCAACATCCATAGGTAGAACATCACACACAATGGTTATAGAACAAGGACCCATCTGGTCGGGCACTTGACAACACTCAAAAACATGCAAAGAAGTCTTGCCCACCCATGAGACCCAATATTGGCCAAGGGTGAGGTTCAGGATTGAGTTGTAACCTAACAATAGCTGATTTGGACACCACATTCATAAAACTACCTCCATCAATGACAAGCTTACAAACCTTATTCCCATACTTGACATAAGTGTGAAAGTTAGTGGTGCATTTCCATGCCTCAATATCCGCATAAATGGTGACAATGCATCGCATCACATGAATGTTAGCTTCATTGGCTTCTCACGTTCTTCAAACTTTTCTCCAGAATCACAAGTTCTAAAGGTCCAAGTACCAGAGGTGTTCCCCCCTCACTCTATGGTTCCCTGTCGCCAATGATCAAGGTATATGATGTGGGTAGCGAGCTGAAATATGCCCTATGCCCTACAAAAGATAACATTCGATAGAAAGATTACCTTAACGATAGCTAGAAGAAGTGTCTAGAGTGGTAGTTGCATTGGGCTAATGCCGATTATTCTAATAAGGTTGTAGCTACCCTAGAGGCAACAAGTGAGGATTAACTATTTTCGCGAGGTTGAGATTCAGCAAGCTCTCGAAACTGAGACTTGACTCCTTTTGACCGTTCATGTGATCTAAACGGATATGACGCCCCAGGTTGAGAAGCAATCCTTCGTGGACCAAGGAACCCCAAATAACATTCTAAATCCCTAGCTAAACAGCTGACATTTTCTAAAGTATGGGAAAAGTGCATTATCAATGTCTATATGATATTCAAGCCTTAATCCATTCATAAACCTTGCGACTCAAATCCGTTGATGCTATTGTTACCTCACACCTCAACATTAGCACCTCAAATTGGGCTATATAATCGGCCACACTCAAGTAACCATATTTCAGGTTAAGCCACTGGTTCACTAAATGTTTTCGGTGGCTCTTAGAAAGACATTTCACTTTCAATTTACGCCGCATATCACCTCATCGGGTGAACTACGCCTCCCCTAAAAGGGTGTGGTCCCTTTGAACTCCTAGCTAGTAAATTTTGGGGGATCCGACAAGCTTCATCTCATCAAAAAGAACCTTCTTATCATCGGTCATTCCATACCAATAAAAAGTAATCTTCTAAAGCACGCAGCCAAGTGAAAACGCCATGATCTGGTGAGCCATTAGATGAAGGAACGTCAGTCTTGATTCTCCTAGTGATGTCATCTAATTCATTGAAGTTTGGCTTAAGCAAGTGGTACCCATCTTATGCAATGTGGACCTCTTAGCCATAGTGGACTTGGGGTCAAGAATGGATGAAAAGCCATGGGGATGGATCGATGGACCTACAGGAACGGACATCCAACCTGTGGCAAGTAGGAGGACGTTGTGAGGTTAAGGCATGACACTCGACCAGAGCCTCCTCAATAGGTCTTTTTCCTAAATCTTTTTCCCTATTTGCAAAACCTTGCATGACTAGCAGCATGACTTATTGAGCCACTATACTAGTTACCTCAAGGTGGAGTTTTTTGGGCAATTTAGTCTCTTGTCTATGGATTTGAGTCACAATGTTAACATTAATTTTACACATCACTATTTCAAGAGCATCCAAGTATTTTTTATGTTGGGTCATGATTATGCTATTTTCTAGAGTACTCACTCAGTGTTCCGAGGAAGCTTGTTGGTTGGTCAAGTCACTGATAGCCATGGTTGGTTCTGATAACAAGAAAGGGTTATGTTGATACTAGGGTAAGATTTCCAAGTAGTAATTTACTTTATTTTCTCCTACAAATAGCTCACAAAGGAAAGAATGCAATACAAGTATCTATAATGGATGAACATAACAAGTTTGGTTGGATGCGGCGGTATGCGAATAAGGTTGTTGGGAAGGTGATGTTTTTTTGTAGCAAAGGAATCAAAGGAAATAAACGATTGGAAAGAAGTTGATGGAGAAAGTGATGGGCCTAAATAAAAATTATTAACAAGCAAAATAAATGAACTAGTCTAGATTCAAAGTGAAAAATTTTTACCTTATAGAGGCAAGGAAGACCCACCAAAGTGCAAAAGGTTACTAGTATGTGTAAGCGTAGGTTTCCGGCGTAGACCGGAATAGTGAAGTCTAGGAAGATGGAGTACACCACGGTGGCTCGAGGACGCCGGAGGTGGAGAAGGTGAGAACTTAGGGAAACCTTAGAGAGAGAGAGGGTGGCAGTGGAGAGCAACCGGAGATATGAAGAGTTTGAGATGATGTGTTCTGGAGGGAAAGTGTCCATTTATAGGCGATGTGGATGGGACATCCGCATCTTCAAGATCACTAAGGACGACGGGTGTCCCATCTGCCATTGGTTCTCCAGATGTAATCTTTTGGCTCTGGTGGTTCGTATGATATGCTAAGGTGGGAATCATACAGCATATCACACCTTTGCAGGTTTGGTCTGCTAAATGCCAGCTCCTATGCCTGTAGGAGCTCTATGTCTTGGTCAGACGTCTCTCTCTCTATGACCGGTCATATGGAGTTACTTGGAGGCCACTCCATTGACAAACCGTAGAGCTCTAGCCTCCAAACCACGTGCCTCCTTTGTTCCCGAGCGAAGAGGTGCCAAGGCCCGTGCTCCCAGCCTAGGAGCAGGTTGATATTGAAGATGGCATGGGTCATGGGGGGACCCACTTGCCCAACAGGGGCCACTTGCCCGAAAGGGGTTGGCCCGACAGCCCACTTGGAAATTGGCCCGCGGCCTACTTGTCCAGAGGTGAGGAGATTGGCCCAATAGCCTGCATGGAGATTAGGCCAACGGTCTACATGGAGATTAGCCTGGCAGCCTACTTGCCCGGAGGCGAGGAAGTTAGCCTACTTGCCCGGAGGCGAGGTTGATTAGATACCCACATTAATGCCTCCTGCGTACATGCATTCATGAATGTATATATGCATATTTTATTGTGGTGATTTGTTTTTGAAACCCTCGCATATTTTATATCTCCATGGAGACGCAATTACAAAACGGAGCTTTCTTTAATTTATTCTCTTGGAGGTCCTAAAAGAACACCTACAAATGCTTGGATCCTTTCTTGGTGAGTTTGGAGAATGTTGCATTCAATTTCGAAGTCATTCCACATAAGCCACACGCCTCCTGTTGGGCCCGAGGGTTCCAACATGCAAATGACTATGTATCCCATTTGTGTTCCAATGGATTCCCCTTGTCGCCTAGTTATATTTGTTTCTGAGAGAACAACTAGTTAGGGACAGTGTTACATGATGAGGTAGTAAAAAGTTCTAAGAAAGTGGGAATTAGAGATTCCTTGGGCGCTCCAAATAAGGACGGTAGTAAAAAGGTCCGAGAAAGTGAGAATTAAAGATTTCATTGGCGGAATGAAGAAAGGCAAGTATACGGAGGATGATTCCTCTATAAACTCTTCTCCCTCTTTTACCTACCCTAGTTCGAGGTAGTGGGTGGAGGGGTCCATTATGGCAGAGCATAGGGTCACCTAATGGTTGGATTGGCAACCAAGGGACAGCTTGACCGGATTACTGGATTAGCACCCAAGGAATGACGATCGTGGAGTAAGGATGGTTCCTTTCTTGGGGAGCTATGCTTGTCTTCTCCTTGTCCGCGTATTACTGGTGTTTCTTTTCCACATGATGATGAACCATGGAGTTCTTAGAGAATTTATAGGGAAGGTGATGTCTTTGTCACTTCATGGAGATATCTTTATATAGGTGCTTCATGGAGATGTCTTTATATAGGCGCTCGAGCTAGAATACGACAAGTTTCTTAGAGGAATCAAGGAGTGGTGCCGAGTCATGATTCATTGATTCTGACATCCATCAACGTGGATTACGCATGAATAGGTGCCTAGCACTTATGAGGGCTCTTGTGGCCAATGGGCTGAGGACGCAGCAGGGCGCGCGTGCCTCTTGAATATAGACGAGGAGGGGGGTGGCGGCCAAAACTTTTAACTTTAAGAAAATGAGAACTTTGCCAGGAGGGGGGTGGCGGCCAAAACTTTTAAATTTTTTTAAAAAAATGAGAACTTTGCCAGGAGAGGGTTCAACTAAAAC